>NW_010585014.1:292981-312897 GCF_000705375.1 Tinamus guttatus | reverse complement strand
CATTCCATCACTTTTCCGGGGATGGAGGTGAGGCTCACTGGCCTGTAGTTGCCTGGGTCCTCCTTCTTGCCTTTTTTGAAGACTGGCGTGACATTGGCCTTCTTCCAGTCCTCCGGCACCTCCTCCGTTCTCCAGGATCTTCCAAAGATGATGGAGAGCAGCTTAGCTATGACATCCGCCAGCTCCCGCAGCACTCTGGGGTGCATCCCATCAGGGCCTATGGATTTGTGGGCATCGAGTTTCCTTAGGTGCTCTCTCACCCAATCTTCCTCTATCCAGGACGAGTTTTCCTCCCTCCAGGCTTCTTCTCTTGTCCCTAAGGCCTGGGGCTCTAAAGGGCTGCCCTTGGTAAACACTGAAGCAAAGAAGACATTCAGTAACTCTGCTTTTTCTGTGTTATTCATAACCAGGGTGCCCACCCCGTTCACCATCGGACCCACGTCTTCCCTGATCTTCC
Source organism: Tinamus guttatus (assembly GCF_000705375.1). The sequence continues at coordinate 312,440 of NW_010585014.1, read as the reverse complement.
TTTTGCTGTTAATGTATTTGAAGAAGTTTTTCTTGTTATTTCTAATGTCCCTTGCCAGATTGCGTTCCAAACGCACCTTAGCTTTCCTTGTCACATCTCCGCATTCCCTCACCACGTTCCTGTATTTCTCCCAGGGGACCTGTCCTTTTTTCCACATTCTGTATACCGCTGCCTTCTGCTTGAGCATTGCCACAAGCTCCTTGCTCATCCATGCAGGTCTCCTGCCCCCTCTGCCTGATTTCTTACACACAGGGATGCACTGTTGCTGGGCGTGGAGGAAGTGCTGCTTGAAAACTAACCAACTCTCTTAGGCCCCTCTTCCTTCTAGAGCTCTAGCCCATGGGATTCTTCTGAGGAGGTCTCTGAAGAGGCTAAAGTGGGCCCTCCTGAAATCCAATCACATGTAGTTTGTGATTATTCAAAGTCCATCTAAATGAATTAAATGAATTATAAATTATTATGGTATTCTTTATCAAGCAAGAAAAGACAGAAAAATTGTACAGATCAATATGTAATAGCCATGCTCTAAGCTCTAGACATGTTTCAGACCTCAGTTCTGATATCTCTGGTACTATTACAATGCAAACTGCAATATAAATAGAAATTATAAATATAAATGCAGTATAAATAGAAATTACAATAATAATAGCAGGCATCTATCAAGCTGCCGTGCCTCTACCACGTACCTCTAAACAGCTAAGATTGGGAGATGAAAAGTGCTTATAACATCTTTTCTACAGAAAACGTACTCTGGAGTCAGGATTCAGAGTTACATGCCGGGTCAACATGGGTTACCTTCTCCATATAGTAGGAGAAATATCAGAAGATGTACAGCAGGGAGTAAGCCTGCATCCACAAGGGCTGGGCCAAGTCCATTAGTAGGGCCATTTCATCAGCAACTCTTGCTATATTGCTTGATGAGACTTTCCTGACTCTTGTACTGAACCTTGCACCTGTAACATTTGCTTAAACCTTGAGCTTTAAAAAAGTAAAGATTTTCAAGCACATTGGCTTATTTCCAAAGACCATTCCTGGATTCTTAATCTATGAGTCTTAAAGTATTCCATAAGCTTGCAGAGGACCTCGGGCTGTGCCATGCTGAGTGTTCGCTATTTTCCTTAGCAGAAGAGCTGATATTCCCTCCAGTCTTGTTTTCTGCAGCACGTGTGTCTGTGTGTATGCAAGCATGCACCTGTGTTTGCACATGTGCATTTTCAGCTTAAAGCATTTTAATTCTAAAAGCTTCTATGGTGTTTGCTGAATATCAAGTTGTGTCATTCACACAAAGAATATCCAGTTCAAAGAAAAGTTTTTACTGCATGAAGTGAAATTATTTGAAAATAAAGTAGAAAGAAAAAAAGGCGAAATATCAAACAGCCTAGTCTGTGGAGTACTTACCTTACTATTCTGATAAGCGTTAACACATGGAAGCAACAAATGACTGCTAATTAGAAATGATGGCTTTGCTCTTCCGTTGCTTTTAGAATCGTTGCATGCAATGAAATAAATCTACAGAGTATATAAAACACAAGTAAAACACTTTATAAAACATAATACCAGGGAATATATCATCTTTCAAAATTTCACGTACTTTGACAGATGTCTGGCCTTTGCCATTTCTAAACCATTTTCCACACAGATCATCAATCAGGAGTGTTTCAATGAGATTCAGTTTACTCCCTTTCACAGACCAGGTCTTTTAAAGTCCCATTTCTTTTGAAAATCTGCAACACTTTCCTATTCTCTTTTTGAACAATTTTTTTTTTCTGGGTAGCAAACTGGATCTAGTTCCCTCTCCTCACCATCAAAAGCATGTGATGAGATTTAATATCTGCTTCACTCAGATTTTAAATTCTTCATCATTCACATCCTATATTCTAACACTACCCACTCTTAGGCTTTGAGGTCACTCACCAGGCATCTTCAAAACCTGGTTTACAAAAGTAGATTTCTACTGTATTATAAGACTCTTAAAACACAGTTCTGATGCTATAATAAATTCAAAATTTTGTAGTTTCATTTTTTTTCATATTTCCACTGAATAAATTCCATGTTCAATTACACAAATGTTGCTTCAGAAAAATGATATACCTAAAGGTTGCTTTTATGAGTTGCTATACCCGTATATTGTGACATTTTTTTGTAGCAGAATTAAAACAACCTTCCAAAGAAAAAGTGTGAAAGGATCAAATTAAAACTAATATTTCAGGAAAGCATTCAATTATTTTCCAGTCTAGGCCTTGTCATTATTGTTATAGTTGCCTGATGATGATGACCAGTTGAAAAATTGTAACAATCCATACTCTATTGATTCACTACAAAGAATTAACGCAGACAAAGTATTTGATATTATTAGCTGCAATGAACTACTGAAGCAGTTATTATTTTGCGTGTGTTTAAGGAAAGTAACAAGTTTGGGCTCACTTACTGAACAGCCTTCTATTAATTGAAACACTACTAAAGCATTCACGTTCATGAGTTCCTTAAATGCTTCTAACTAAGAATTCAAAGGAAAATATCCTGCAGCATTTCACGATTATCTAGCACATTGCAATACAGGCTTTAAGACAGTCTTCTTAGACATAAATATTAGACGATGATGAAATCTCTATGAGTTTTGCTAGAATAATCAGCTGACTTCCTACAGATAAGTGATCACATGTCACGATATGGCTTTTTATACTTATTTTAAATTTTGCATTCTGTCATCTCATTTACCCCGACATTGGGGTTAATGTGTTGAGCCTAAACAGATCTCATGCTGATTTTATGTTAAGTGCAACCCCACAGAGCCAGATTTACTGCCACCTTGCAGTTGTTTTGCTCTACTTTTGCGATGCAAAACAGCTTTTGACCTTGTTTCAGGAACTACTTTAACAGGGTTTACAGCTCCTTTATAATGAGAAAGCAGCACAAATCTATGAGCTCATGACACTGCTGGAGAGATTATTGGTTTACATTAATGTAAAAATAGAAACACGTCGCCTCTGTTCAATCATACATATAGCAGTGGATTTTTTTTGTATGTTATATTTTTTAAACATAGTAGTTTCCCTTCCCCTTCCTCGTTCCCTTGCTTTCCCTTCCTTTCCTTCTTTACTCACTGCACATTTCTCTGGTAACAACTGGAGGTTGCAATTCTGCCCTGCCTCCAAAAATCAAATTTAGGGGAAAAACTTCGACTGCATTCAATGGGACTATATGCTGAAAAGCCATAAAAATGCACAAGTCATCTTGCAATTTTTCTGATGGTGTATAGATATAGATATTGTGCTCTTGTGAGTGTATACCACAGAAAAATCTTTAATTTGTTGACTGAAAAGTTAATTCGTAGACTGTTTGGAATGCAGTTATAGAGGATGCTGTCTAATGAGTGGGAGACATAGCATAAGAGATGAACTGGAAGTATTGCTATATATTGCAATAGAAGCTTTAAATCATACAGTATTGTTCTTTTAAGTTAAAGTAGTGGCATATTTAATTGTAATGAATTCAGCACAGAGTAAACTGAGCAAATTTTATTTATGTAGTATAATTCTGGTGATGCCAAAGTAAATTCCCAGAATGTACTTCAAAATTAAATAAAAAACTCATCCAGGTCATACCAAACTTTAAATGAGTTCACACGCAAAGCGCCATTTTTTTACATACTTCTGTTTATAACTGGGAATCCATGAGCAATTTGTCTGAGTCGCCTCTATGTCATATTTGTTCAATTATGAATAAAATTGTAGATTACATAACTGTCCCCCCTGCCAAGTCACACTCTGTCAACAAAAAGTCAAGGCTATCGCATTTCTGGCTGGTGAACACAACGGTGCTGATAAAGGTCTTCAGGAGCCCAGGTTAAAAAAAAACACTCATTACTGAATTCAATACTGCTTACTTTCTCAGACCTGCATGGGCTTTATAGAGCAGGCAAGAATACATTTATAAAATATAAAGCAAATTTATTGTCAGTAGAAGAGAGAAATGACAGAAGATCTTCAAAAATCTTTTAAAATAAAAAGATATTTGTTAACAGATGGATTACAGTTGACTTCTTTGAACAAGAAGAAAAAAAGCTTTTTGTAAAAGGCTGACCTATGCCTGTCTATGAAAGTGGATAAAGGGCAGGTAGTTGTCAAAAGAGAGAGAAGAGCAAAATCCTCTTCAGAGTTTTCCTTGAGCTGATATGACTCAATGTCTTGGAAGCTAACCCTTAAACAGAAAAAACCTTACATATCATTTTTGACATCAAGGTCGCATTAAGCTGATGTTGTGGAAAAACCAACATGGCATAGCCTAGAGAAAATGAATCATTGTGAACAAGAATGAGGGAGTAATTATAGTTAAACTCCCTTCAGTAAAAGCTGATTAAGAATTCTAAATAAAGGCATTAGATTTGGATGGCTCAAAGATATCTGAACAGAGAGTGCAGCTCAGAATACTTTGCACTTCCTAAGTATTCACAACAGAAATATGAAAAAAAAATAGAATTCATTTGTAAGCAGGGGCAACTGACCTTGAAATGTGGTATGCATGTCATCAGGAGCTATAACTCATTTTTCTAAAGGACAATCAATACATTTTTAGATAGTTTTATATGAAATCAATCATTTTGATAGATCAAAACCTGCCATATGAAAATTAAATAATAGTTTAGTTTTTGTGAGCTCAAGTACTTAAGGTGAAAATTGCTGCAGTTTTATTCATATCTGTACAGTTACACTATTTTCCCTGAGAAAATACATTATTTAGCAAGTACGAAGTGATTACAGTTTGATATCAGTCAACAAATTGTTATGCTGTGTTTACAAGGCTGCAAGGGTAGTTTAGGCAGAATGGAGAAAATAATATGACTAATATGAAATCACTTAAAAATTTTCTCAGAGATCTTGACAGACACAAAGGAAATACATGCAGAAACTAGAACAGCATAGTTCATGTCTGCAAAGGAATTATTGTATATTGACCTTTCTTCTACTATAGTAAATAATTCAAAACAAATAGCTAGCTTAATCCCATAGTCTCGAAAGCAGTGAGCATTTGAAAGAAGGTAACATCTGTTGTTTAAGCATGTGTTTAAGAAACATAATCCAGTCATAGCTCAACAAATTTTGCCTTCAAACTAAACAGGCAAATGTGCATATTTTGTGGGATTGCTTCACATTTGTCTAACATTGGCTATTTTATATTCTGCTAGTTGTGCTCCTGCCAGCAGTAAGGAATTTATTAAAAAGGAAAAAAGTTTAAACATAAGAGAATTGTAGTCTTACAATAACCAGCTCAGATTTAAATTTCTGTTTCTACTTTTAATAATCTTCCCCCTGGTCTTCCTATGGAGTTGCTAGCCTAATGTCACAAAATGTTAAAAGGGAGAAGGAAAGTGGTAAGAGAAAAGGATGTGGAAAAGGGAAGGCTGATCTTTCCTATGGCTTTTAGAAGACTATTTACATTATGTTCACAGCATGACTCAAACAACATTTAGGATCCGGTTGATCTTGCAGTTAAAAATTGCCTTTTGTTGATTGAATGAGGTGCAGTCACCCTAGGCATGATGTATGTTAACTTTACCCTATTTTCTCACAGACTCTGTATTACCATTTTTTTTAAATGAAAATATATACATATACAAGAAGCATATTCAATTTGTAATTAAAAAAGTATAAAAGTAAAAAAGTCCATCCTTTTATGCAGAGTGTGAGGTATAGAACTCTCCCTCGCACCATGTCAATAAAAACAGTAAATCAAGGCAATTTCAGATCTCATTGAGTATTTTTTGATCTTGTAAGTCACTTTCTTTTCTATGTAAATTTGCTCTATTTAATTTAGATTATTTTTACAATATGAAATTCAGAATTCTCAGTCAGATACACTTTTTCTTTACATACAGCATAATTCATGAACACATTGAAAAAGATTTAAAATATCTATTTGTTGTTGAGAGATAAAAGGCAAGTTGTGCCAAAGTCAAGTTGCTTTTGCCTTAGAAAAGGGCAGAACTGAGATAGAAAGTGGGGAGGAAAGTCCTGAAGTGCTGAGCTTGCAGCAGATACCAGAGGGAGCAAAGGTAACAGCAGCAGTCACAGTCACAATCATCCCCATTCCTCTACGGGAAGTCCCATAGAGTCTTAGGGAACCTAAGTCAATTTTAGACTTAGGTGAGTCATTTTTAAAAATAGGTGAGTCACAATAACAGACTCTACCTGTGAGTTTATTATGACCAAGGTCAACTTAATACTTATTGATTTAGGCGTAATGTGTCTAAGGAAAAGATCAGAAATCATCCAAGTCTTTATGTAACTTATGGCTTGGTTTCTGATGAGGAAATGTCAAGACAGAGAGGGAGCAAAGGAGCGAATAAAGGCAACAGCGTGTGAGATACTTGTAGCTACAGAAGTTAAATATTTTTTCTATTCAGATCCAGTCCAGGTAATGTTCTACTTACAACGCCAGTCAGCACTTTGCAAAGATGAGATGTGATACAGGAGCCAATAATCTCTTGCTTTCGAGTCCTAAGGAGCTCCATCTGCTTGCTCATGAAGGGAAGGAGCTGTGTTTCAGCAGGCTGCAATGCAAACCTACCATCTCCAAGAAGATCTGACACAGTAAAAGACTGCAGCACAAATAAGAGCATACGAACTCTGAAAATGAGGGTTACTGCATGGGATGGCACTAGATAATTCCATACTGTGCATTTCTGCCAGCTAGGCAAGGATGTCATTAGGTATAAACTGATCAATATACACCTCTGCTAGTAAATGTCGCTTAAAGCAGTGATTCTGTCAAAACTAACCTTTCCTCCCTCACCTGGCAAGAAAGACTGAAATAATCTATCCTGGAATAGCTGAAACAGCAAAACATTCCTAGTGTATCTCCATTCTACCTTTCATGCTGTTAGGAAAAAGAAGGAACAGATATAGAACTAATGCATAGGCTGGTACATAATTGGCCGTGATTCTGAACTCTCCAGTTACTAACAGCCCTCTCTATCTTACTCAAGCCTTTTTATACCTGCAGCTATATTTACATACTAAAGAAAGCTCATCAGTCTCCTAATTCTTCTCAAAATATTTAGCTTTCTATGTTCACTGATGTTTTAAACAAAAAATATAATAAATCCTACTACAGAAAATGTAATCTGTGGTGTGCCCATGACATTTATCTTAGAAATGAGTTAAAAACATACCAAAATTATTATATATATATAAATATTTATATATAATATATACTATAGTATATATAATATATACTATATATTTATAATAATATATAATAATATATTTTTATATTATTCTCTGCTATATCAGTCTATTCTCAGTTTAGTCATAAAGTTCTTAAGCGGCATTTTTGCACTAGCTTACCAGAGATATTTTCTTTTCAATGTCTTATTGATTTTAAGGACATCTTCCTCAGTGAGTCAGTGCCTGCCCCTCCAAACCTATCTCACTCTCCGTTCAAACAGCTAAATTTCATCTGCAGATATTGTTTTTCTTCTCCATTCTAGCAAGACTGTAGTGACTACTGTTGCCATCTTTTCCATCTGAGGGAGTCATTCATCATAATTCATATATTGTTTCAAGTTCACTGCAGAATGCTGAAAAAGATTAATTTATTTTAGTTTATATTTAAACTTTAAAGTTATGACCTTTGCTGAGCATCATGAGTCATTGTAGTGCAGGTAGGTCAAATTTTTATATTAGCTTTCTTCAGTCACAAGTTTAACTATGCTAAACATGTTTTGAAACTGCAAGGTCTTGTTAACCCTAGAAGCAACACATTGCTGTGCCTGATATCCTGGGCAGGCCTAAGAAAGTCATAGGTGGCTTTTGCTTTGTTTTGAACAGCTACAATGGGAGGTACAAAAGGAACAGAGCCTACTCACAGCACGCTGCTGGAGGCTTGCCTGGTCATTGGTGGTCTAACATTAGCCCTGTGCCCTCCACATGCAACAGCTATTCCCACTCACTCTAGTGGGAGTGAAAGCAGAGCTGGAACACTGAGTCAAAAAGAACAGTGTCTCAGGAATAGCTCCAGCCATTAGAAATCTTGCTGCTTTCAATTGTGCCATGTTCCTGTCTAGCATGTGGCTAGGTAGCAACGTGCCACACTTTGCTCTCCATCCTGGCACCTGGCAGGCTGATCGGACAGATGCAAGCCCTGGCCCGGTTATTTACCACATCCACCTTCCCAAAAAGAGCCCAGGATGGTTACAGTCTCTGAAATACAAACATATCCTCTTCTCCACACACAGCCATAAACAGAGCTCACCAAGCAAATATGAACAGATTACATTTGTATCATGCATTTGAAGACTGACTTATTCTATCCTTTAAGGCAGGTGAAGTACATATATGTAAGATACAAATTACTAGAGAGATGAAAGAACCAAAATTCAGAGTTTGTGCTCATACTTGCTGTCAATTTCAAAAGAGAATTTGTCTAGTCAAGCTTCAGGACTCTGATGTTTGCATCTATTGCATATGATGAGGAGAAGCATTTCTGAAAATTAACTGCTATGAAATGAAAACTCACAATGACAAGAAAAAGATAAGTTAGAGTAGATTATATTAATTAATATGAATCTGATGACATAATAGTTATGCCATACACCATTTACAGCCAAACATATAACTCAAGAAGTGTCCAATGCAAAGGAGTCAACCCACAATCATTGTAACTCTCCAAAATACTGTTCATGCAGTAACTGTAGTCTTGGACTTTTTCATTTATTTATATCAGATTTCTTATAAGCAATACATCTTTTGTCAAAAATTTCCTAAAGGAGACCAAGTTGTTGACTTACGTAGCTTCAGCAGAGACTGACAGTTGACAAATCTTTGACTAAAAAAAAGTGGGAAGAAGACAGAAAAGTAATTCTTCCAGTTCTATAGAAACAGTGGCAAATATTGCAATTTTCTGTGGTTAAAACTTTATAACCTTAGGTTATCAGAAATAGACACAAAAGGAGCCTTTGTAATCTGCTATGTATACAAGTCGAAAAGGCTTTCCATCAAGCCTGAGTAAGACTTTAGGATATGTTATTAGGTTATTTCTTCACATTCATCCCTAGAGTAATCCTACGTGTTTTGTAGCAGCATAAGCCCTCTACATTCAATGTGATTAGTATTCCTTTCTGCCAAGGTAAGCCCAAGAGAAATTTCAGCTTTCACTCTTTTCACAAAACAGAAATAAATCACATTATAAAAATACCCACAATGTCTTGTTGATTACATCGTGATTCCTCATTTGAAAACTGGCTTGAATTTTCCACAGCAAATGACTCATCAGGATCAGAAGTCTATCAGCATAATGATAGCCTCTTCCCCCAGGGCCTGTTTATGTTTTTTAGTCATTCAAGTACACAAAACAAGTTCAGAAGAACAACTGTCTGTCTTCTTGCTGCATAAGAGCTAATGACAGCAAAAATGTCTTTCCCTGATAAGGTACAAGTATGAGAAAAGGTTCTACTTAAAAACAGTGATGATGATATGATTTAAGAATCTTGAGCAACTAAAAATATATATAAAAATTTTAAAAATATATATGATTCAGAGATAGGTGAAAAACAGACAGAAAAGGTATGCATTTTTTCCAGTCACAGTCAGCTCAACCTGCAAGCCTGTCTCATAGTTCATTTGAGCATTTCTTCAGTGAAATAATGATTGTAAACTGTTTAACTTTGGTTAATTTTTGGAAGTGAGACAAAATCAAGCAGCATTTGCTTTATTTGTCTCTTATTTTTACTTCACTCTTAGGATTGGGAAGCTATTGCTATAGTGCCCAGGCATAACACCTGGTAAATTCACATTTTTTTTCCTGTATAGGAAGAACAAAGTCATCTGCTTCCCACACCTGATGGAGCTGTTCTGTCGTGTTACCAACACTGCACAGTGTCTGAAAGGACACAAAGCAAAGCATTTTCTGCATTTTGGTAATTTCAAGTTTAGATGTATAAAAAACAAACTGTTCTCTAGTCGCTGCAAAACTTTATGGCCATAGTAAGCTTTCTTTAGGGTGTATATGTAGGATATGCGTGTACACTTATATATATATACACACATACACACACCCTAAATAAGGTCTCCATGGTCATATATATACATAAGTATATGTATATATACACACACCATGAGTTTCACTCTGTCTTAACACAGCAGTTCCAAATTCTATGTCTCTAGTGCATTTGCAGTCTGTGGTTTATCTTTAAAGTAAGGGTCTGTGTGTTATCTTTATTGCAGTGTGACTGAATGACCCCAAAACCAGGTAAAATATGTTCCATTTTTAATTATTAATTGTATATTTTCATTCTAAAATGGTAGTAATTTCTTTTGAGATTTTAAGGGAAGACAACATAATCATTAATGTGAGGAAGCACAGTCATTTAAGCAATTGGATGGAAGGTGTCTAAGAGACATTTAGTTCCTTAAAATGTAATCAGTAGATAATTGAATAACCCTCTGCTTTAGTCATGAAGCTGAATTTGTCACATCACTTTCATATCCATAGGAATAGATACTCTCACAAATGCAGAATGATGACTTCCACTGAAGAAGGTAAAAAGAAGCAACTGGACTATGAAGGAGAATGTTATTAAGAGGAACTTGACTGTCTGACATTGCAATAATACAAACAATGATTGCTCAGAGGAAATAGCTTTCTGCAATCATATTTTCTCATTGTAAGATTACTGTGCCAAGAAAGTCTCCTTTTCAAGGAGCTGAGCCTACTCCACACTTTTCTAAGTTGTGGCTGCTTAAGGTGGAAACTGTATGCTCTTGGTGAACCCTCTGCAATAACTCCATCTTCCCACACACACTGACCCAAGCAACCACTGTAGAGTCCTTCTGAGGTAGTTTCCTAGGACTAAAACGTTTGCTGGGAAGGAGCAGAACAGGTAGGGGTATGAACAGTAGAGGACTGAATTCTCCCTCATTTAGGTAACACATAGATAAATGCATCTAATGTTTTTTAAAACCACATTGTGACTGGGAGCTTGCATTTACCTTTCAGCAGATGTTTGAGGGGGCCTGTTCAGCAAAGGAGGAGTGGACAAGAAGCTGGAATTAATACAGAATCTTCTAGCTGGCTGTGAGAGAGGCCGTTTGTCTGGTAGAGATCATTATCTTAGTAACCAGGTGTGATTTTATCAAACTTTAAGCATAGTCTGTGGCCTGTGATTTTCTTTTTTCCTTAATGGTAACTTTCAAATAACAAGGCAGGATAGAAGACATCTGGAAGACTGATAGTGGAAACCATAGGTGTAGTCTGATCATCCAGATTACATCTACCAACATCAGATACAGTATTTGCCAACACTTATCCTATCTATAATTTCTGCCCCTTTTACTTAAACAGCTGAGACAGTCCTGGGTAGACAAGGCAGATAAGTAAACAAAGTTGAGTACGGATATTTAGAATGATGAAAAGAATACTCATAGGCCTTGAAGACGCTTCAGCTAAAAGGATATTACCAGGAAGTCTTTGTGAGAAGAAAATCTGTGTTCTGTGTAGCCAGAGCAGTGTAGCAAGTCTTGGGGAAGAGCTTCTGGAAGTTATGTCTCTATTTAATTGAACGAATAGGAAAAACAAATGATGCACATATACAATATCATTTGCAGATGGAAACAGAGAGAGATTATCTCAGTTTTTGCACAGTAGTAATCTTTTGTCTTTTCAGCAGGATTGCTGAAGTTTTTCTTCTAGCAGTTTCTGAGCCTTCATATTTCTAAAAAGATGTAAATGTTGCTAGCCTTCACTGAATAGTAATCTTACTGCTGTGCCAGGACTCAGCATGATCATTTGAACTTCCTTTAATGTTGAAAAGGTTCCTGTTTGTATGCTTTATTGAATTTCTCACTGTACATTTCTATTACCTCAGAGTTATTCTTTTTATTTTCAGTGGGTTTTGACAACCTAGAAGACAGTCTTAGGAAAAAATTATTCTCCAAACATAAGAGAAAGTATATTGGATATTTACATACCTTTACTCTGTTACATGATTAACTTCAGAAGATGAGGCCCTCTGCACTCCTTTAAGTTGCACAAAACTCAGTCATGCTCATGCATACATTTGTGTAAGTCGAAGCATGCATGCCAGGAGGAATGATAAAACCTTTTGTGAAAGAGCTTAATTCTCTAGGTCAGTTTTTTTACTCAAGGGATTTACAAATAGAACTAATCAAAATGTAATCCAGTAAACAGTACAGTTTGAGACCAGAAAGAACTACATTTCTGAAAGTGCCTAAATTCTCTTTCAAGCAAAGCAGATGAAAAACATCTGTCTGAAAGAACAAGAATTCCAGAAAGATAATACCACGTGTCCTCACATTTAAGATATGCTCATTATGTTCTATGCAAAGGTATATATTATGTCTGTTATGACTTTCCACTACACTGAACATGGTTTGTTTAAACATTGTAAAACTTCAGAGAGTAAAACTTATGAGAGCTTTCACTTTGATCTTTGCTTGAAATTTCTAAAACTTGAAAGAAATTGAAAGACATGCACTGCAATTCTAAACAAGTTTCATTTTATCCTCAAAACCCCAAAAGAATAAATAAAACATTAAAATCTTCTGTAGTGACATAGAAATCTCAGCCTCCTCTTCAAAGGACTCTCACCTTAAAATGAAAACTGCCTTGCAACAAAAAGCTTACATTCATATAAATAAATTTTGCAATAATAACCATGCATAGTCACACTTTATCTGATTCTCCCAGAGAAAATAATCATAAGTATAAAATAAACAATGTTCCTTACGGGGGGAGGGAAAACACACACGCGCAGTACCTTAAACCTTTAAGTGATCAGAGGAAGTTTTGCAAAACTTTCACAGGTCATCCTATTCATATTTCTGCTCTTCAGCAAACAATTTACTCAGTTACTCTTAATTAATAGCAACATGAATGAATAACTGAGGCTTTACTTTTACAAGTGCAGGTTGAAGCACATTAACCTACAGCAACACCTACAAGCATGTCTGTTTTTTATACACTAGTGCCAACCAAAATTTGTAAGTAGCTTTTATTATAGTTAAAACTGTGTGCCCAAATGATTCACAACAGGAACCTTGTTCCCTCAGTGCTGAAGTTTGTGAAAGATGTGACGAACATCTTGACAGAGCTGATCAGGTTTCTAACTGATGACAAAAAAAAAAAAGGTATTGAATGAACCTCCTAATTCCTAGGATATTGGAAACATGAGTGATGTAAAGCACCTACATTCAGATGAGTCCCATCACCAGTAGGCCAAATATAAGGTAAACACAAAAACAAAGAACACACCTATTTTGGGAACAGGTAGAACATCCCAAGAGAAAGAGGAAAATCATATAAGTTGTATGTGCCTATTTGTTTTCTTTTGTTTTAAATAAATTACTTTTATTATAAACACAGTATTCACTGTCACAGTGAAAATTATTTCTTCAGAAGTGCAAAGGATTTGTTTTGTATGAGGCTTCTCTTTTGCATTTAGAAGAGTCCTTAAAAACAAGCAACTTTCTAACTCTCATTATACAACTCTCCTTCTCTCTACATCTCTTCTTGTTATCACCTCCTAGACTAATGTATTAATATTCTTCCATCTACAGTTGTGGGAGGCAGGGAAATACTATTTAAAGTATTGTACCATTTTTCTTAGCGAGGCTTTGAAGCAGGAGTGGGCAAAAGTCAAATTCCAGCAAGCTGCTCAAGTTCCAATGTAAGGCCAGACCACCACACTGAAGTTGATCTCTCAGATTAAAAAGGCTGCTTGCACAAACCAGGTGTGACAACCCTGGAAAGGTTTGGACAAGCAGCTTTCAATTTGATTACAAGTATTTTCCCGCTCTGTAATTTTTCATATCTTACTTCTTGAATATACCTTCATTCAAGAGCCTGAATTGAAAAGGAGAAGCTGCTGGCAAACGAAGGGTACTGAAAATCAAAAAGCCATATCCAGGAGATAGAAGCCACAGTAAGATTCACAAAGCTTTTCTACAAGGGTTTATAGCAATGATTTGAGTAACTAAAGTTCTCACATCTCTGAGCTAAGTCGGTCTGCAGTGCAAACTCTCATTACTGCAGTGAAGCAGAGCAAAGCTTAAATAACGCACGCTCCTGTTCTGACACAGAAAACAATGTGCTTAGCCATGATGAATAATATATCTAATCAAAATATACAATATCTGCAATATGAATTGCTTTAATACCATCTCAGAGTCTCAGCTGAACAAAACTACCCCTTACTGTAATATATGCACAGTGCCTAAGAGTTCTTTTACCCCAAAACAGGCTGAACTTGATACTGCTCGTTTAGGAACTCATTTAGTACAACAGCAATGAAAGGAAACAGGACAAGGCATATGGAGAAGTCTCATCAAAAAAACTGTGTCACTGCAATATTCTGATGTTTTTTGAACTTTATGATTGTTTTACATGATTGTTGATTATTTTATACATTTTTTCTGTATTATATCTCTTCTATCCTCTCACTTCCTGTCCTGGTACACTTTTGATACTCTAAACTCTGGGTGACTTCAAGGAGTCGACCTTAAAAAAAACATCTCTGACATAGATCTCCCTCTCAATATATTACAGTATATACATACAGAAAAAAAATAAAAATAAAAGATGGAAGACAATAAATGTAGTTTGCATATATCAATTATTAAAGTTTAATGCCTACCTTAACATCTTCAGTTCCACACATCATAAAGCTGACATTGTTACCATTACCACAGTGACATATTGCTTTTAATAAACTAGCTTTAAAAATGTAAAGCATGTGAAGGGTACTTAAAAAGAGATTTTGCTCTTGAGCTTGTGCTTTCTAATGAAAATGCTCTTCAAGCTTTTTGCATCATCTTTCCATCCAAAGTCTACACACTTTCTCTGACATGCCTTAAGAGATATGAAAATGCAGAATATTTATTGCTTGCAAGGAAATAGAATGTGACAGTTGAAAGATTGATCTCAAAGATGTGAGAGTTTTGACTGATTCCCTGAGAGTCTTTTCCATGTAATTTAGACATAAGGTTTCAAGCTGTTAGCTGGAAAAGTCCCCCATTTTTTTCTTTAGTAACACGTGACATATGTCATTCTCAGTAATGAGTGAGAAGCCAGTCTCTTTTAAGGTCTATATTTTTTGACTCTGTTCAGTACAGTGGAACTTGCTCTTTCTCTCTCTTACACTTTTTATTTCCTTCCCTGCCCATAATAGATGACCAAATAAATATTACACAATACTGATTATTGTTCTAAAGAAAAAATGATTAAACAAGTCTTCAGTCACAAAGAGCTGGTTCAGAAATTTTGATTTTTAACTGATTATTATCATTTCTTACACATTTGTCTGTGACGAATTACATTTTCCACACTCTTTGAAGGTATTGCCTTTTCTTTAAGCTGCAGTACTGTAGAAAAGTGGAAAGGCTATACTAACATCTGAACCACATAAACAAGATGTAATCTCCACTTGGAAGAAAAATAGCATCATCGTTTTAGATAGATGGGTATATAATAAAATGTATGATTATGGGCTTGAGTATGTTGGGAGCTAAGGAATTTTAATAGCTTTTATGCCAAAAGTAATTTTTAAACAGAGAGGCATATCTGGAGATACTTCCTGTCACTTCTTTTCCAGTCTCTTGGAAGTGCATCCTCACCCCAAAAAACAGTTATAATACCACATGCACGTTCTTCCATTTCACCCTGAAGCAAAGAAGAAATCATACAGAAACCCATTGGTATTGATGTGAATCCTTAATTGCTGACAGTCTGAGGCCTGAGGAGGCCACACATTTTTTCCTTCACCAGTTATGTTTAGAAAGCCAGTTCAGTCAGCTCAGTGAAATGCAATGAAGATCTGCAGAAACATCCATATAAATTCATTGGAGCAGCAGTTTCTTATATAGTTGGTTCTCTCTGCAGTTTCAATGGAGTTAAGTGATCACATACATTCAGGAATATTATTCAAGAATAATTCAAGAGCATCCAAGAATAGTAGCTATAACTTCTGGCTTGGTCTTCAAGACAGCAGGACTCTTCACCATGAGCATAGCAAAGCTTGTCTCCCTACCTTATCACACCAAATGAGAACATGCCAAACTCAACACGTGTAGAAATCGTGACTTGCACATCTTGGTTATTGAAGAGGTTGTCTACAGATGGTCATCTACTAACATGGAAAGCAGCAACATGTCTACAGTTTTGTCCAATTCAAGCTCTCCAAAGTAAAAAAGAGGAGATAAAAATCTATCAAAATTTTAATATTCCTATACTGTTTCAAAACGGAAAATATCCAGGAGCTCCTTTCTGTTAATATTTAAGGTGATATCATTTCTCGCAGCTAGTCACCCAAATGTTGTTTTAATTATAATTTTTTAAAATAAAACTCTTTTTTCCTTTTTTTTTTTTTTTTTTTGGTGAGGGCCACCTTGAAACAAATGAAAACCAACCAAACAAAAAAAATGTAACATACCTGACTTGCAGTATTGTTCTCTATCCTAATGGAGATTCAGACAAATAACTGACAATACTTGTTATTCCTGAAGCAGCTTTCCTCACAATGACACTGAATATGTATTAAGGATATCTTTTGCTTTAAATCACCTGGGAACAATTTTTTCACCAGGTTTGACTTTTAAAAGCTCCTACTGAATGTGACAAGAATCCAGCACCTCTGATGACCAGCTCAACTTCTTTAGACACTTAGGATATCTGGCTTTAGATACCTAAACTCAACACATGTTCAGAGTTAGTGAGCAAGCAGAGAGTCTCAGACCTGTGCTCTGTAATTTCCTTTGGCAGTCTGAGCCATATAATACCTATGCTCTCTAAGAAGACAGTTTTAATATTTTTGACATAAATAACAGGCACAGCTACATACACTGTCATTGGTGTTTCCCAGGACTGTGACTATCTCCTGTTGAGACATACAGTAGTATTTCAAAGCTAAAGCTGGAGCAGTAGGAAAGGTGGGGGAAAAGAGCTTTCTTGTCCTAAACAAAGAGTCTGATAAGTTCTGTTTCCTACAAGTCTAGTCTTACCTTCCTAAATCTTCTCTGGTATTGCAAAAATGCAGCTTCTCCCCATACACTATAGGGCTTTGTCATGTATGACAACTGCAGTTGTCTCCCCTGGCCCTAAACCCAGGGAATGACCCTTCACCAGTTCTTCAGTGTGAGGGTGAATTTTCTTCTATAATCAGCTTATCAAGTTTCACGCAGCCTGTCTAACCCTTATTAAAAGTAATATTGTAGGCTAAGGTGTCAGTAACCTCATTATTAAAAAAACAGCCAGCTAGCCGGACTAGTGGTCAAGGAGTAGGCAAATAAACAGACAGAAATCTCAATCACTTAAGCTTTGTTTCCTTAGGAAACCATGATAAATATAAACCTAATGAGATAGATGCTTATTTAGAAACATAAGATGCAAACCAGCAAATCAGGTAGCCCAGGCTGTACAATTCTTTTGGCTTCTCTTGATTTCAAGAGAGCTTCTTCTATTGAGCAGATATCCACATGACAAATAAGGAACCAAAACAAACAAATATACAGGAAACTTCATTCTACAATAGCCATCCTTTACAAAGAAAAGAAAAATATAAATGGACCATTATTCAATATGTGGTAAACTTCTAAGGTCAGGGGGTGGTAGACTACTGAGGTTGTTTGTGTTTGGTCTGTCTTCTTGAAAGGTAAATGGACTGTAAGTCAACTGTAACATTCATCTTCCCCTAAATAGCAGCAGACATAGGAAGCGTCATAAACTTAACTGTTCTGATATTCCACTGGGAAAATAAAATACATAGGGTCCAAGAAGTGAAATCAATCTTTCAAACCTGCAGAACTACAGGAAACAATAGACCTATATTCACCTCAAGAGCAAGACTTTTTTGAATCGTTACAGTTTAACACAGCTTCAGAAAGAATGGGGGAGGGTAGACAGCAGTTTAAAAACTGTGTTGCTAGGAAGGGAAAAGAGCTCAAATTTGGTAATTATGTTCTTATGTTCTGTTCTAGGGGGAAAATGATATTTTGAGGAATAAACTAAATTATTAAAAAGAGAATATTGATTCAGCCTGCCAAAAAGGCACTGCAATATTCATTTTTCATTAACAGCTTTTTTAATATACTCTGTGATATATCCCAACAAAGGTGTTTATCAAATCACTGCAAATGTGTGCAATTTTAATAAGACAAGACTATAGTATCTCATAGATTACATTCTTTCATTATCTAGTACCTCAGCAAATTAAGGGTCTCAGTTCCCAAGACAATCTGCCTCCAGCTGTTACCCAAATTTGTTATAATAAAATGCTTTCATGAAACATTTTAAAAAACAAGTGAAAAAACAGTGTTATACCACTAGGACATACATGACCAAGACAAGAAAAAAATATATATTTATAGCAAACAAAGTAGGCCCTTCTTCAACAAAGGCCTTATGTAGGTATCGAAATCAATATTATATCACATCATGATACAATTAATTTTTGCAATCAACTGCAAGTGTTGATTTTGCATTTTAGGAGGAAGGGAAAGGGTACAGAAGCTATAGGTGAAAGGATAGTTCACAGCATGTGCTCGTTTTGCTCAGGAAAAATAAATCTTCCCAACTCTGCAGAAAGAAAAGTTAGCCCATATAAGCATTAATCATAGAATCATTATGGTTGGAAAAGACCTTCAAGATCATCAAGTCCAACTGTAAGCCCTTCAACACCATGCTTTCTAAATCATGTCCCTAAGCGCCTCATCTACAGGTTTCTTGAATGCTGCCAGAAAAGGTGACTTCACCACTTCCCTGGGCAGTCTGTTCAAGTGCTTGACAACCAGGCTCACTGATCTCACTGAGAATATTGTCAAGAATAAACAGACATGAAGAAAAAGGATATTATTAAACAGAGTATTAAAAATGAGAAAGCAAGCATTCAAAAAGTGCAATTTTGAGGATGACCTCAAAAAAACCCTACATCTTGTGTAAATCTACATCTTTTGACTTTATGAACTATCACAGTCCTTATTCACATTATCATACTACTGTTTCCTTAGAAGTTTCTTGGCATTATGTAGTGCATTCCATGGACAGGTTTTACAGAGTGAGGAGCTATTTAGGATTTTCTTTAATCTTGTTGGTACAGCATGTCCCTTTCCTTGAATTCTACATTTTATGCTATGACATTATACACAAATATGCAACATGAGCTTTCTTGGGGTCATCCCATATATTCTATGGGTATTTATTTTTGAAGATTTCAACTGCCAAGGCCTAACAGTAGTCCTGTGGACATAAATCTACTCCAGCTCAATATGTTGTGATCTGGGTTTTGTTCAAGGCCATTTCTGCCTACTTTCACAACCTTCTCCCAATCACTGTATTTAAACATTTTTTCCCTTATGTGCAAAAAAGCATTTCTCTATATCCTAATTCTCTGAAGTAGCTGCGTATTTTGAATATATTTCAATATTCTGCCTTGGACTGTCATTTAGCTCAT
>NW_010585014.1:209842-292945 GCF_000705375.1 Tinamus guttatus | reverse complement strand
AAAATAACAGATGAATGCAGTATTTGGTGCATGACTAAAACTGAAGAAAATAAGGTCTTACAATACAGAGTGTGGGTGAGGAATGGCTGGTCATTAATAACTGTGGCTAACTTTGTGCAAAAATGTTATTACTGCATTCCTCTGGTACCTTCTTCATTCAATATGAAGACAGCGCTACATCATGTGATCAGTTGGTATACTTATTGTCTTTCACATGAAATAAATTTCCTGACCACAGTGGATCATTAAAGAAGGGGAAATATTGAATTTCCACCACTGAAGTACAGATACCTATTTTTCCAAACTACAACCTTTTTCTTTCATCTAGTTTCCTCTTGCATGGGATGCTACAAAATTTTATATGTCTAGAGTGAAATGGCTTCTTCTTAGGAGAAAATTCCTTTTAAATTATTCTGTTTAAATTATCTTCCTCTGAGTAGACGTTTTCTAAATTCCTCTGTAAATATAAGAGAGTGAAGTCATACAGTCACTAATGCCTCCAAGGATGGAAAATGAGAAGAGCTGCAGTAAGGTTGGATCTCTGTATCAAAAAGCAGCAGGATTCACTATACGTGTGGAAAACCTGCTAGTCAGACATGAGAGTCTGCACATTGCAGCAGCAGCACAAGTGAGGCTGAAGTTTTATCTAGTGACATTTCTGTGGTTTTGGACCTTCAGTTCGGCTTGAACAAGAACTGGATCTGAGTGGTTCCTCCAACATTCCTGCAATCATAGAATCATAGAATCCTTAGGATCGGAAGGGACCTCTAGAGGTCATAGAATCCTTAGGATCGGAAGGGACCTCTAGAGGTCATCTAGTCCAACCTCCTTGCACATGCAGGGTCTCCTAGAGCATGTGGCAGAGGACTGCGTCCAAGTGGGCCTTCAAGATCTCCAGAGAAGGAAACTCCACAACCTCTCTGGGCAGTCTGCTCCAGTGCTCTTGTCACCCTCACTGTTAAGAATTTTTTCCTTAAGTTCCTCTGGAACTATTGGTCTTTCAGTTTGTGGCCATTACCTCTAGTCCTATTGGTGGCC
Source organism: Tinamus guttatus (assembly GCF_000705375.1). The sequence continues at coordinate 291,907 of NW_010585014.1, read as the reverse complement.
ACTGCTGAAAAGAGGCCAGCACCATTCTCCTCACTCCCTCCCTTGAGGTACTTATAGACACTGATGAGATCCCCTCTCAGCCTTCTCTTCTCCAGGCTGAACAGGCCCAGCTCCCTCAGTCTCTCCTCATAGGGCAGATGTTCCAGGCCCCTGATCATCCTTGTAGCCCTACGCTGGACTCTCTCCAGCAGCTCCACATCCCTCTTGTACTGTGGGGCCCAGAACTGGACACAATACTCCAGATGTGGCCTCACCAGGGCTGAGTAGAGGGGCAGGATCACCTCCCTCGACCTGCTGGAGCCGCTATTCTTAATGCACCCCAGGATCCCATTGGCCTTCTTGGCCACGAGGGCACACCTGAGAGCATTAGAACAAAAATAAACTTATATTTTGACAAGGTAATAATCCAAGACAAGGTAACTCCATCCAGGAGACGACATAAGAGAGTATTTTTTTAAACACACACACACACACGAGCACACATCTATATATTTATGTTTTTTATATTACTCCGCTTTATGAAAATGTAGTTTTTTTTATTATTTTCAAAGTTTTAACACTTGAAATAAATAAATTCATTTTTTAATCTGTTGCAATGTTTGACAGAAGTTAATACAGTGATGTCTTTCTTACATCTACTCATTTTTAGACCATGATGAAGGTATACAGAAAAAGAAAAAAAAGATGTTCTCTCAATGTTGCTCAATGGCCCTAGTGAAAATTAGAAGACTGTGAAATAAGTTGCGCAGTAAATCCATTGGTAAAACTCATTTATTTGCTAAACATTTAATTGCTAAACTAACTGGCAGTTATGCCATCAGTAAATTCACTGTAACACCTGTGAAATTTTTAGAAATTATACCAGTAAAACTTGCTTTAAACAGAACAAGATATTCATGGCGATACTTTTTAAACATCCAACTTTTCTAAAAAGAGGATAAATATTTTGTCTTAAATAAATATGTTCTTAACACTTCCACAGGTCAGATATTCTGAGCACTTTCTCCTAAAAGTTAGGAGATTACTTTTTTGGCTCTAAATTTAAACATGTGTCTATGGTATTTAATTATTATTAAATGGTTTACTCCTTTCCAGCAAAAGGTATAAATTATTTTTTACTGAAACCAATGCAAAAGTCTTCCTTTGCTTACCTTGCTTGGAATGACGTTAGGCTTGGAACCAGTGAGTATATGCAATCAGCCAGTTAGTTAGTAAAATTCAAATTACTATAAAATTCTGAATGTGTGTGGAATAACTTCAATTTCTTTTACATATAACTGAAGTCTGACATTTTAACATTGTGAATACAAGTATCTATACTGAGAGCAGTTATTGTAATAGTGGATATGGCAGCATCAGACGTTTAATACTTTCAATGGAATAGAGATTTTAATATTTGATAGTTTAAGTTTTAGGTGTGGGAAATTAAGATTCATTAAAAAGAAATACTGTCATTCAAAAACACTGACAGATACTGGCCTATATTTTAGTTTTACATTAAAGGACTGCATTGCATAGCATTGTGATACTAAGAAATACTGAGTTTACTTTAACAATAAGCAGGGTGATACCAGCATAAATGAGGAGGTTTTTTGAGGAGGAAATGAAGAGCACATTTGCCTTTGTTAATCACAGCTCTGAATAATCAAAGTATGCACACCTAAAATAACACATGTACATTGAAAAGTAGTCCTTTTAGTTCTTTTAATTTCTACAGACACAGATGCCAGACTTCCAAAAGAAAAAAAGCTTCTGGTTTTCCAGTCTGTGGGTAAATAATACTTGATTTGGGGCATTTTATTTTTTTGATTACTTTGAGTACTTAGACATTCATGTCTTCAGATGTATGTTATCTCAGTGACCACCCCATCTGCATTCCTAACGAGATGAGTAGGGTATGATATATGCAACCTTTCTCCTTCTGTTATTTTCTTTCTTTCATTTCTGGGCTCTGCAACATATAATGGCATATGGTTATTGAACATATGCCATTTCTTCTCTGAGAAAAGCTGACATTGCATTGTACTTCTGGATTGCATTAAGCGAGTGGCTCAGCCTTCATCTTTAGAAAATTATTTAAGCGAGTTTCAGAAAAAATTCTTTTATGCCAATAACTTCTTGGATGCTGAGTCTTCTACTAAGCCTTAAAGAAAGCTCCAGAGGGCATGGATATGCAACTGATATTCTCATCATTATGGAGAAAAAAGCAAAAGCAAAATCCTAAAAAAAAAATGAAAACAAAACAAAACAAAAACCAACCAAACAACCAAAAAAAAAAAAAACAGGGTAGTCACTTGTTGGGCACTTGTATGGTGCCCAGCTTCATACAGATTCCTTTTTCTGTCTCCAGGTATGTATTATGTAGCAATATTAACAACCAAAATACCTTTTTTATCCCTTAATTTATACAGAATCTCCATTAAATCAGTCTCAGAGTAAGTATTTAGATTACAGATTTTTGCTGAAACTGATATATGCAATCACATCTCTAGAGCTTAAATAATACTGTTTCAAGTTGGTCTCTGTTTCTAAGGCCTCACTATCAGACAGTCAGGACTTAGCAGTATAAAAGATAAAATGTTGAAATCATTCTTAAAATTCCATACAAACATTACGAACAAATTAAAATATGATCAGATATTTGCTCAACAGTCAGCAAGTCCAAGACCAAAGCAAAGAAAGGTTCCTAACATTGTAAGAAATCAGTACAAGTTAGAATATTTAAAGAAGAAATTGCAAGCTGCTAGCAAAATGCAGCATGGATTTGGTGAGCCATTAGCAGAAAGCAGGATGAAGAGGTAAATAAGTTGCAAATTGACTCAAACACTGTCTACATTTCTCAGACAGGCACCATCTTCATACAGCTGAGTGCAGCTAATGAGTTCTCCTTTTGCACACTGTAAAGGAAGAAGAAGAGATCACAGAGCTGCTGTCTTTTCCCAGGTTTTAAAGAGCTTTAGCTCTAGGGAAGAGGAACAGCAGAATTTGTATTAAGGGCACACGTGTTTTTCCCTTGCTCTGCTCATTTTGCACAAACAAAAAGACCTCAAACTCATAAAAGAGGTTGGCTGTTGCCTGTCCAAATTTCCACTTTCTAAAGACTACACTCTCCCCATTTGAGAGGTGAGGAGAGATCATTTCACTCTTGCATAAGGAGGTTGCTGAGAAAAGGTTTCTTGTGCAATCTGCTTCAAGAGTATTACAATTCACACACCTTCCCTACCAGAGGGGACAGAGGGACAAAGACCCTGTCGGCTCAGGAAGGGAACTGCTCCTTGACACAGCACATGATTTTCTCTTCAGGGTGCTCAGAGCATGAATGTCTGTCTGGTCTTCTGGGAAAGTTTGAGAACAGGGCTGCCTATGTTTCTACCGCTCTCTAGCAATCTAAACATTCCTCCACCACCTCAAGCATCCCTTCAAGGAGAAATGCAGCATATGAAAAGGACATCCAGCACTGACAACTCCTGGAGGTACAAAAGAATTGCATGGAGAAGGAGAGAATAAGAAACCCACTGATGTTTACAGTACAGCAGTGACCTTTATTACTCTATCATCTCCAATGTAAAGCACGACAGAAGAGAAAAAAAATAGCCATTGGTTTTAACACAGGCCATTGGAGACTAAAATGACTAAAAATCAGAGATATTGTAATGCAACATCAGTAACAGTAGAGTTCTTTTTTTACCTACACAGTCAACCTCCAGTCACCCATTCCCTCTTTCCTGACACCCTGCTCAGGAACTTGTCAGGTGACCATAAGACTTCTTTTTCTGTATTTTGCAGCAGTGGGATATGTAGTGCAGCCGTACGTAAAAAAGTGATGGAACAAACACAGATGAATATGAAAGAAAGGCTAATAATATTAGTAATATATTCTCAGTTTATAATCTCAGAATCATCTTGTCCCACAAAAGGCTACACAGAGTCCAGAGAGCACCTGTAGGCAGTACTGTCACTTGCCTATTCCATATCTCACATTAATGTTTGTCCTAAAACATAAACCTGTTTACTGTCTCCCATGCATAGGACAAGGTTATGTAAATGATTAAACTGATCTTGTTTGCTAACCTTTCTGCCTCTCTAGTCACATTCTACATTAACATGAAGACTCAAATTCACACAAATTGATGTGTAAAACTCAGATGTGTAAGAAACCTTATGTTTCCAGAAACCTTGTTCCTGGAAAATCTGTGCAGGCTTCCTGTTACTGGGGCCCTGCTGTGACTGCACTCGTGGAGGCATGTATTTGATGTCTGACAGCATGGAAAAGGAATCACAGCTATGCTTGGATGACTAAGTTAACTGAGATGGCTAAGTCAACTGATGAGATGACACACCTGTGCATGTGTAAGATGGGGATTTTTGACGGGAAAGGAACTTGCATATCTAAAGGCAATTTCATCAGTAAAGGAAATTTTCATCAGTAAGTTAAATGATTTATCCATCCTTAACTTTCTAAATTCAAATCAGAACCATATTGTGACTAAGAAATCTAAATATAGTTACTGATTTAAGAATTATTACCAGAAGAATCACCCATGAACTGCCCCTCCCTTGTACCACTAGAACTTTTAAAGTCACCTATGAACTGGTCTAAAATAGACCAAAATAGGGCTCAACAGTTGGGTTATAAAAACCCTGGTCATTCAACACATTAAATCACCAGACTAAATGGCATTCACCTCATCCAGAAAAACCTTCCAGATGAAATATATGACTAGTTGCTCCATAGGGACTTAGAAGAATTTCCTCAGCTTAAGTATTTAAATTTCACAAGAGGAAATAAACATAGAAAAGAGAATAGATTTAAGAGCAAATGTACTTTATTTACCTCATTCAGGTCTTACCTGCTGCCAGCTCAGCAGTAAAGAAAAAGTGATCTATGCCATTTCCATGTAGATATTGCATTTCTGTAAATATATTGATGAGAAAAATATTTCTCAAATATTCCAATCACTTTATCTTCCATTAGGGATGAAGGGTGGGGGAGGTGCTCTTTTAGAATGTTTTCTTTCCAAAGCAGAAAATGTCTTAATATTAAGCTCTGTGCAGTCATTAAGCTAATTTTCCAGCAGATATTTTCAGAAAACAATCTCATTATAAAAAGAAAAGGAGTATAAACAGAATCATAATTTGCATTACACTGATGGCCTAAAACAATTCCAGACTCTACTTTTCTATAAACACAATTTCATTGTATGCCTTTCTCTGTGGATTACATTTATTCCAGCTCAGAGGAGCCAAACAAAATTATCTAAAGCTCTTTAAGCTCTTTGGGTTAGTCAACATAACTCTCCTTTGGTATTTAAATTTAAATTTTATATCCTCAAAATGTTCTGCTTTTTTCCTAGACCTACTGGAAGCCAGTGAGCCCTTAGTATAAGTCTTTTTAAAAACTGATTTTTTTCATTCTATGAAAAAAAGATCTGCATAAGTTTTGGCACAGGTACATATTTTGGTATTTCTCTATAGAAAACAATAGCTAGACCTACAGGGTGAGGTCCTGTACTATATATGATTTAAGGAAAAGAAGTCTCTCTCTGGTCAGTCAAAAAAAGACTTGACCAAAGATGGGAGAATAAATGTTATAAACTTTTCCTACTCTACTTTTGGGCTGCTCTGTCCCTGTTATTGCAGACTCCCTGCTTAACTGTATTTTGGACTAGAAAAAGAGAGAGGGTACATGTGTGACAATTTAACCTAGTGATGAAGTCAACTACAAGAATATTACAAACTCCTTTCAGTCATGCTCCAGAAGTGCCTACATAAACGTTATAACTACAGGAAAAAGCTCAGGACTGTGGAGCTTCATAATAAGTAGCTGACACCCTGCAAACCTTTCAAACCTAAAGCAAGGTACCTAAGTAGTAGTGGGAGGTAGTATTTCATATTCCTTGATTTATACAGCTCCTTTCCAGCTTTCTGGAGCATTTCTATATTCATCAGTATTCTCTGTCCACAGTATTCTCTTAGTAAATTTAATAGAGAACCCTTGTTATTAAACAGCAAAGTTCCTAAAGGTTAGATGTCATGACAAAAACAACAAACAACAACAATGACAACAAATTATAAACAAGCCCTAAGAGTCAAATCCTGAAAATCCAGAGCATAGCCTGAATATTTTGTGCTCTCTGTGCTCATGATCTTTTCAACTTTATAGTTTCAATTAAAAGATCAAAAAGGAGGATTTCAAAGCTGATTTCAATCACAGGAGAGGGATGATAGAATCATACTGTAAGCTAGAATATACACTTCTTTCAGAAGACCATTCATTCAGAAGACCAGATGAAACACTGTCCCCCTATAAGTTCATGACAATATTGCCTTTCTTTGCTTTTGGGGAAGGGAAGTTCAAACAGAGTCTTAAAAGAAAACTGTTGTACTAAGATGACTGGTGTAAAAATAAGCACCAGAAAGAGGAAATATCCAGTTCTTTGGTATGAGGAAAATGAGGACATCCATGAATTTTAGAAGGTAACTAACACTTTATCAAATATGTACCAGCAGACACAGAAGCTCTGCGGAGTAAAGAGGCCCCAGGTGCACACATTGTGTTTATTCAAGGCACAGATATGAATAGAAACTTCATGCATCTTCTCTCATAATTCCTTGCAATAAGCATTGGAAAAACTTTGTTACCTGTAAAGGCTTAACTGTAAAAGTCACAATGGATGTCTACAGTATCTGCCCAGAGAGGTTGTGGAGTCTTCTCTGGAGATCTTCCAAACCTGTCTGGATGCGACACTGTGCCACATGCTCTAGGTGTCCCTGCTTGAACAAGGGGGTTGGTCCCTTCCAACCTCAGCCATTCTGTGACCCTGTGATTCTGTGAAATTTAATTGTTGGCAAAAACTCTAAAATCTTTCATTGTCATCAGGAGAACTTGGAATAAGGCTAAAGTTTGAGCAAAGTTGATTCTTTTCTACTCTCTGAGCATAAATAATGTTGTAAAGGATTTATGGACTGCTGTCACTTCAGTTAATCATTCCCCTTTATATAACAAATGATCCTAGAAATTACATTAACATACCATTAACAGCAACATTAATATCAGTGCATTGGAAGAGGAAGGAATCTGTTGTGGTGCAAGGTTCCAATAAAATGTTTTTAACAGCATTAGCATGCAGCTTCAGATGACCTAATGTAAAATCTAGTTTCATTTGAGGGGAGTGTGATTATGGCAGTAATAGCAAAGAAAATATTACAAGCACAAGGAGTAGTTATTCTGTATTCCAGAGTGATTGTATTTAACTTTGTAGCTTTTTTGACAGTGCTTTCCAGGACAGATCCTTGTTCACCTATATAAATACTCATCCTCTGCTAAAGCTAACAATAAATTAGACCTTAATTAAGGTAGGAAATGAAGTCATTTCCAGAGGGTAGAGGTGCTTCCAAATTATAACTCCTTAGTTATCTGTACAAGAATATGAGGACTATTTACTGTGCTATCCCTGTTAACTGTATAAACATCTCACCTTTTGAAATCACATTATTATTTTTTTTAGTGCATTGCCTTCTCATTTCCTTAGCTAAACTTTGATTTTAACTTTTAGAAAGGGCCAGTACTGTTCCCCTGCTCTTGAAAAATCTGTCAGTACTTTGCTTCCTTTTTTTTTCTCCTCAGAAAGTTCAAATAGGCCATATTAACTGGAATGAAAGACAAAGATAAATCCTCCAAGCACAGAGTGCATCTTACTGTTTGTTCTATAAAGTACCAGGCTGTCGCAGGCTTTGAGACACTGTAAAATAAGAACAAATCTACTGATTTTTGGTTACAGTTGAGCAATAGATATTTTCATTGTACATGGGCAGTGAAGGCACAGAAAAGCTAAGAACATGCAGGAAAGCTACCAACCTAGATTAACTTTTCTTTCTAAATTATTTCTTATAGTGTACTGCACTGTGACTTTAATGGACATATATATCCATCAGTCATATTATGCTTATATGATGTGAGACACTGCCACGCTTACGTTTAGTATTAAATATATAACTATATTTGTAAAAGCTATGTTTAAAGCCAATTCTTAACTGCCCTGTTGGTTAGGTTATATGTTAGTTTCAAATATTTTAATTCTTTCAAAATTTCAGAGCTACTAAAAGTAAAATGAAGACTGAGGAAAAACACTAAGTTTGAATAATATATTCTACAGAATGCTAATTTTCAGGTATCAACTGAAACAGTTACTTTCAGTTATAAAAAGAACAAAAGGTGACTACTGAAAAATATAAATTTATATAATATAAATTGAGAACTGAGCATTGATAGAGCCCTTTCTCGTCAAGGCCAGTGCAAAGACACATACCAATTGAACTGCAGAAGATGACAGCCGGAGCACAGGCTACCTCTTTCTTCCCCAAATGCTTCACAGCCCTGTCATGAGAGACAAGACAATTCTGCAGGAAATGGTTCTCTTGCAAATGTGCCAAGTTGTCAGTAAAGAGCAAGTGCTCTTGGCTTGCTTCCTTGCTGATCTGTGACTTTCTGCTTCCAAAAATTGTTATGTTCTCTACAGGCTCCCTGTTGACCACCAGGGCTCAAGCACAACCCTTAATACTTTGATTAATAACAGGGAGGTGGAGCTCCAGATACATTCTTTCAATAGAATGTGTTTCTGGTGAAACATTTTAGTGTTTCTAGCCAGCTTTGCAATCTTCCAGAACCAGAAAGAATTAATGTTTCACCCTAGGAGACAGTCTGTACCAGGTCTGTCAAGTAATGATCCATCCAGTTCTATTAATTAAAGCAGCATCACTTAAAAAGCAGTATCGCTTTTCTTCTTTGACCATGTGAAATGCTGAAACTAGGTACCACCTCATGTATTTAACTGTTATTTACTGTATAGCAGTAAATTCCCTTCTTTGGGAACTAATGTTTCAAAGCAAATCCTCTCTTTACAATTTGTAATGCACTGTGATCTGAACGTTAGCAAATATACTTGATATTAAGTCTCAAAGTGAGATCGATTTTTCATAGTCCTTTACTGGCTTTTGACTGAGATCAAATATAAGGCTAATGGACCATTCTGGGGTGAAAATGGATTTTAAATGTTTGACTTCCATTCTCTCTCATAAGCCACATGTGAAAACCTCTACTCAGCGTTTCTAGTTCTGAGGCAATACTGCATCCTTTTTTACACCAAGATGAAATTAGCTACTATGGCAGTTTCCTGTAGTCACCTGATGGTCCTCAGCACGCTTGCGGAGTCACTAGATGTTCAGGATTTACAGAACAGGGACTTCCTTCACTGATCTCCAAGATTGTGTACATGGACTAGATTGAACAATAAGAAAGTTCAAAAATAACAGAAAACTGCCCCGGGAGAAAGGAGGGACTACACGGCCACATATATTTCCCTGCTCTTACAATCAACATGTATCTAAATGAAGAAATGCTCAGCACTGCAGAAGTCAACAAATAATAAGAACTGCATCTTTATAGATGCATGTCTCATGATGGAAGGAAAGTAATGAAGTTAAGCACAGAGGAGCTAATTGCTGCCACAATATAGTGGGTCTGTTGGTCATATTTACTGTGAGACTATCAGAAGCATTTCAGTTGGATGGCCACAAACAATCTTCTGAATCGCTCTTCAGATTTATACTGTTTGGAATGTAATGATTCTTTTTCAAGATGAAGACAATAATTTCACATGTATGTAGCATCTTTCATCTAAGTGAGCCATAAATTACTTAAATTTCATACTACTCATACATATTGCATTTAGTAAGTGATTCAGGCCACTGAAATGGCATCATTACTCCTGTTCATAGCAACCTGAAACAGATGGGAAAACCAGTTCAATAACTCCTTAACATAACCTCATTCAGTCTGTTAAATCTTTATCCCTCTGACTCTCTAGTATACAATAACTGAACTGTAAAGTCTCTTCATTCTGCAAATTAAGCAAAATTAACATTATGAGACATATATTTCTTGGTGCTGGGGCACATACGTACTGGTAGAAGATGGGACATACAGGAGTTTCTGCGTTCGCCACTGCTCTGTATGCCAGAGTATTCTCCTAGATTAATTTAACACAAACTGCAGCAAGTATGAATTTATATACTTGCACATAAGAGGCTAGAAATAATTTGTATAACTTTTACATTTTCTGGATTTTTTAAATTAGCCTGACTTCCATTTTTCACTCATATCATTTCAAAAATTTTAATCATCTTGATAAAATCTGCCTAAGGCAGAAAAGCTTCCTAATTCTTACTCTTACTTTTATGAAAAATTGATAAATATTTGCATTTTCTATTTCAGGTTGTTTTCTTTCAAATTGCATTTTTGATCTTTGTACTTATTTTCTCCAAAGAATTTCAAAACTGGGTGTTTCTGCCATTTTCCTGAATATCTATAAAATTTCTTCCCATGCTAAAATAACAGCTGCAAGGACAAAGCAACTTTGCATTACTATCATATAAGAATATATCTGACATCTTTCTATCAAGACACTGAAGAATAAGGGAGCTTATTCCGTAAACCACTGTACCTTGCAGATAGTTACTATCTAGATAAAATAATCATAAAACTGTAATAATCTTGAATACTTTGATATTCTTAAAATCACTAAAAGTCACCTTGAATCTGACATCTGCCACAACAGGAAGCACCAAAAGAGACCACTGCATCCAGACCTTTGTGAAATATTCATAACCAATTTTCCCAATTGCCTGCACAGTATATAGCAAAAATGCAGTGAAAGAAATCTACAGCTGCTGAACTAGAATGTACTTTATGGAACTGTAATAATCCAGAACAACACAGACCCAAAACAGTTCACAAAGAGACAAAGTCAGAAGCTGAAACAAAGTCATAGGTTTCACCTTAAATCATTGATTGATAAAAGATTCTGAATTAAAGAAGTGACCTTTTAAAATTTAGCTTGCATATTTCTAACATAAATGCAAGAGCCTAGCATTACAACCATTTCTATTCTGACTTGGAGCTTTTATGGAGGGATTCAACATTGCTTAACTAATCCACTTAGAAAACTAATTAGACTTAATTTTTGCGAGTGTTTCTAAGTAAATAAACTCGTGCCAACTAAATCCCACCCCAGTATCAGACATAGGAGTGAAAATAGCAGAATGGAAATGTCTATGCTGGAGGCATAGAAAGGCCAGAAATCAGGGACTGATAACTGCAGTCGTCAATGCTTCAAATGTATGAACACCATGACATGTTCTTCCTTTTCTCTGGTGGGATAACGTTATTAGGAAAGAATATCAAGATTAACTATACTCATGGGCCAAACAGGCAGTCTCCTGAAACAACAGAGCACTCTAGGCCAGAAAAATTATCCATACCACCCCAGCTTACTTGGAATCTGCCACATCACCAAGAGGCCAGGCTTTCTAATGCTTCCTCAGCCCCAGAGCAAGAAGTGGAACAGTGCACAACAGTAGATACCACTAGAGAGTTAAATGGTCCATTCCAAAACAAGCAGTTGCTGCTCCACATTGACAGATTTAGGTACTCATTTTGTCCCCTCCTCCTCTCCTGGCAGGAGCAGGCACCCCTAGCATTTCATCCTTGGGCAGCATCATTTCATTTTGCTCACTTTTTGTTAAGAAGCCTTTAGCTGGCTCTCTGCAAGTGACTGCTGTACAGTGCTGGACTGTGGGTCAGCTTTTGGCATGAATCTGAACGCAGGTGTGTGAGAGAAAAACATAACTAATGGTATCATCAATCCTCATAATACAATTGTCAACAAAAGTGCATTTTACTAGCCTGAAATGTATTAAACTTTGTTATTGTTTTGCGGCGGGGGGCACGTCTTTGCCTCTCTTCTTCCAGTAGACGAGTTCAGAATTCAGGACAAAAGCTGTGTGATATTAAAGACATTTAAATTGCCTGGTTTGGCATTTGTTCATTGTACTCATTATCCATCATGAACCAGGATTTCTCTAACAGGCATTTCTGCAGTATAATGTCAAGCACATTATGGGCCCTCTGGATTGTTAATGGTGTCTGGCCAAATCCGAACTACTGAGTGAAAGTTAAAAACTGCTGTTTCTTAAATGAATTCTTAATGAAAGAGAGTGCGAATAGAAATAAATCCCAACAATTTAACAGTTGTCAGGTTATTGCAGGAGAAATTGCTGAGGTAGGCAAAGAAGTGATTTGAGATATATTATGACCTGAGCTAGTAAGATTATAAAACTGAACAGTATAGGGCCAAGGGAAAATCAGCATTTCCAGACGCACAGCAGGAACACGGAAAAACTGGACTTCCTTCTTTACGCAGCATCAGGGATTCCCATATCCAGGACTGAGAGGGCAGGAGTAAGGGAAATGAAAAGTGCTCACTAGACCAACAACAAGGAAAACATTACATAAGAAAGGTAGATAGATAAGAATAAGATCAAACTAACAACAAGCAGTTTTTACAAGTCAGCTCACCCAGGCAGCCCAAACTGTCAAGCCGGTCAGGGTCGTGATCCTAACCAATCCCATTAATAAAGAGAAGTTTGAAGCCATCAGGAAAACAAGTAACAAAACTGAATAGGTTCAGAAGAAATAGAAAGCAGGAAATTTAGACCTTTCTTTCCTAAGAGAAACTTAATAATCAAGAAGGTACTTAGAGCTGAACTAGACTATGTAAAGCAGTCACAAAAATTCAGTTTCAAATAATACAAGATACAAAAGTGAAAAGACACATTACAAGGGACAAGATGTAAAAAAATGTGAATGCTTGAGCTTTGATATATTGGGTGAACTGCCGTGTTAAAAAGCTTCATTTTTTCTTCTTTCTGGAAGAAACAAAGACAGAGAGAAGTAAACTGGGAATAATGAGTTAAGCAGAAATAATATTTATGTAGAGTGACTTTTAAGGAAAAAAGGAAAATCATTGTAATAGAAACGAAGTTTGCAGTAAATGGTTGAGAGTGAATTAAATAATATTCCCATAAATTAGAAGTTAGGTTTGAAGCTGAGGAGCATTTTCATCACAATTTAAAGACAGTACTGTAGTAATATGATATTGACTTTCTACATTCATTATGATGTATCCTGTAAAAGAAATAAAAGAATTCCAGTTCACTAGTAGTCATATTCCAGTACAAGAGCTGTCATACCCTCCAAGATCAAAAGCAATACCCATAAATTTTGGAGACAAATAGAGAGAAAAATGGTATCCACTAATGCCTGATTATGTGGTATGCAGAAATAGGATTATTAGCAAATGTAATAGGTAATGGATACATGACAATACCAAATGTTTTACATGCATGCATTATAATCATTAAAAAGAGGAGATACATATGGAAAATCAAAAGCCCAGCCACCCATAAATCAGATCTTCTTTGCGAGTGTGAGCGTGTGAGACTTTTACATAGTTCAAAAAGGGACACAAAATAAGCTAAAGCTTCAGCACAGAATCTTTTAGCAAAACACAACACAGTCAAAAAATCCAACAAGCACTGATGCTGGAAATGCTACCAAATGATGATATCAGGAAAAAAAAAAAGATATATATTGACTAATTAAATTTATATAAAGACTTGAAAATAAAAATGAAGGAAAAGAGACAGGCAGTTGCCCAGGTTTGAAAATGAAATGTAAAAACTATTGAAGTTCCAAACCAAGATCATCCAATTTCGTGATACCTGCTTTTAGGAGTATATATATAGGTATATTTTTATTTTCTTCTTCATGTTAATAGGCATAAGCAAGACTCATAGATCACATACAAATAGCAACATCTAATGATGTTACCATCTAATGATGAATGAAATTCTAAAATAATAATTTCAAACCACTGTAGGATACAATATATAGTGCCAAGCACCCTAAGAAAATGTTGAAAAAAAAAAAAGAGGACAATAATGAAATTTTATTCATTTAATAAAAATCCTAAAATGTTAGGAGGGCCATTACAAGTTTCCAGTACCCACTTATGCTAACACATTCACTACTTAATAGATTAGTGTTCTCTATTTATTATATCAATGCTATTTAAGGAAAGATTAAACAAATATATCACAGCAAACACACCTTTCACAATAAGCTAAAACTTACAGTAAAGTATCTGGAAAGCAAAAAATGTTATCCAAAAGTCCTTAGTGCAGTAAAGTTTATTAATCTATGTGAAAAATGTAAGTTAGATTGCTTCCTCTGCAATGCAGCTTTATCAGTTGTACAACTACTATACTTCCATGGTGACAACTGAAGGTTTTTTAAGGGCTGAAATACTTTTCCCAGAATACAGTCATTAACTCCTGTCATGCCTTTAACTTCCTAGCTAGCATAGAAATTAAATGCCAAATTTGGGAATACTCTTCAAGTAATAGACTACAGCATTTTATTACAACAGAAGAAAGAACACACATTTTCCTCCTATTGAGGTTTATGACTTATGAATGTGAAATAGAAATCTGGATCTTGGCTGTATCTATTCACCTATCCCCAGTGAGTTCACAATGCCATGGGCATAATTAAAGGCAAAACATACACCATAAGTAAAAATGTGGTTAGCTAGCATGCAATGACAATGATTTCTACAATGCACAGTGGTAGATTTAAGAACAGTGTTGGATCTGCATGGCACAAGAATGTGCCCAGGCCAAAATAATTGCTTGAGTAAATTGCTTCCATGTTGATGTGCCCTCAGCACTGACTAGTACTGGAAAACTGAAGGCATATTCAGTGCCTGAAATATCCTCCAAGGAATACTTACGAGTAGTGTAGATAGCATGGCATTTGGGACTGCCTCCAGCTATCCTATCTGCCTTTGGGGTGACACTTAAGCAAACTTTGCAGAAAGTGGAATATCATCTGTCATGCAGTTCTGGCTGTCTAGAACAAACAAGATTAGGGCCTGAGAGCACCCTTTATCAAGCAAAAATTGATATAACATTTTCCTGAGCTATACTAGCGGATGTTGAGATATAAATATGGCAAACTTTTAAGGCTAGTTAGGCTCTAAACCTGGCAAAACTGAAGATGCAGAGGACCACTGACCTATATTTTTCCTGTGGATCCAGGGAGTCAGGTTGGTAAAATCATGGTAGCCCTACTGCTTGTTACTAATAACACCACACTTGTAGGTTCCTGCCTACTTGTTCACACCGTGCCCTTTCTCATGTTAGCCAAATAACGATACAGCAGGTAGTGGCTGTGACACCAGCTCTGGAAAGGGCTGTGCTTAAATCCATCAACTTTAGGATTCCTTATCCTCCTTTCCCCAAGATTTTAAGAAGCAGGAGAATAATGAAAGTAGTTAGTGATGGTCATGGTGGAGAATCTTTCTTTCACTGCTCCTCATTTTGTTCAGGATTAGATGGAATAGTAGATGATGGCTATATTATGATAGTATTAAAAATAATGTCCAGTGGATCTAGAGCAAAGAGATACATGCTTTTTTAATTATTGTAAATAATAAGCAATTCATGGTTCCCTGAGGTTTTAGCCTTTTTTTTTTTCTCTTGCTAGATGCTGCCTAAAGAAATAAACTTTCAAACTCTTATTACTTTGTCTTTTAAAGTCAAAGCAGATTGTCAAGAAAATTATGCAGAAAAATGAAAAAACAGGGAAGATGTAACACCTAGACAAAACATCAGTGGGTTTTGGGGCTGCAGATATTCCATTAAAAGAAAAAAAAAATAAATCCCTCTGAAGAAGCATAAAAGGGACTGCTCTTAAGTCCATATCAAGAGTAAATACCATGACTAGTTCCAATGATCCACACATACTTCCAGTAATCATTTAGGAAACCATCAAGAGTCTAACAAAAGGCAAAATCAACAACAAAATCCCCTCAAAACTATTAATGGGATGTAGGAGTGTTAGTGCTAAATTTAGCATTCAATAAGTTGCATGGAATGTACTTTGGTTATTTGAGAGAATAAGCAGTAGGAAACAAAGCTGGTTCCAGTGAACCAGACAGTCTAAATCTAGCTCTTGTTTTCAAGGAGTTTACAACATTACATCACCACTTTCTCCAGTATGTCATGCTCGACTAACATTATTTCCACTGAAGCCAGAGTCTCTGGCTTAATTTGTTCTTTAACTAATTGTTTAACTGCAAAAAAAAAAAAAAAAATCTGTCCATTGCCAAAAGTAGCTACTATAAATAGGGCAAGATGAGTGCTAGCTGAAAAAAAGAGGCAAATCATGATTATGCTTACTTCATATCTATTGTTTTCAACAAAGTTACAGCAGTTCATTTCAATTAGAGTTCTAGTCTTGGAAAGCTGAACTTCAGTTACTCATTTACACCTTTATAAGTAAAATCAAGAAAAAAAGGTTTTTTTTAAAAAAACTGATAATAGTATTTTTTTTTCTTTCTATTATTATCACTTGGTCGGACAAGATTGTGCTTTGAGAGCTGGATCAACCAATAGCTCGAGAATCTAAAGTGATGTGCACAAAGCATAAGCCTCACTTCTATATGCACAAAACTCACACTCATCTGTGATTTAATATGGGAAATATTTCTGCTTGCTGCTCACATATTTACTATGCATGTCATAATAAGTAACTTATGTCTATCCCGTGCCTCTGTCCTAGGAAAGTTTACAAACAAGGCTTTCTCTCTTGTCGCTATCTCCTGCAAAGTATGTCTAGTACATGTGGGGGGAAAGGAGTTGTAAACTACAAAGTGTTCAAGCATAGAAATACTTGAAGGAGCAAGACTAAGGCTAGGGAGATGGGAGGCTTCTCTTTGTGATGCTATGAGCAATTCCATATGCATATCGATATTCATGAATATTCACAGAGGCAGACACAAACAAGTGACTCAGCTTTCTGACTAGTGCTCTCATGGAGGACAGATGGGTCTAAAGGAGCATGACAGATAGCTTGTAAGCAACTAGTGTTAAAGAGTGCCCTCTTCTATCCCCTTGTTCCTTAACAAGGCAAGTTTGAGGCAAATTTGCAGTAAGACCAGAAGCCACATAATAAATCAGCTGAACTTTTTGAAATTACGGTGTCTGGAACTGAAGAAAAGAAAAAATATTAAAAACTTCTCTGATTTTATCATCAAGTTTTACAAGATTCTCAAGGCCCATCAGCAGACCAGCTAGTTTTGAAATGAAACCTTTCTCTGTCAGGCATTCCTCTACTATTCAGAGCTAATTGTCAGTAAGTGACAAGAATTATCAAATCTCAAATTTACCACTTCTGATAGCACATCACATCAGCTTATCTGTCATTGTGATACACTGGGATTGTTGAATAATTTGTTTACAAATAAGACAACAATCTGTGCTAAAAGTTTTGCAGATGAATAGGTACATCTGGAGATGCATTGTCTCAGAATAGCCTGGGTACACTGAAAAACATCCTTTGCAGATAGATCATTAGTCAACAAGATGGCTTGTCTTCACATATCTGTTAGTTTGAGCTAAAATCCAAATGCCTCAAACTCCAAATAATGATGCTTTTTTTTTTCCACGTATGACTACTGATTCCCGTAGAGTTAGTATATCTTATTCTCAATTTCCATTTCTACTAGCAAGACTGATCTCTGTGCAAATGTCCTTTTGCATGACCTCTGCAAGAAAGATGCTGAAGTGTGCTCAACTCAAAAGCAAGGCAGAGGCAAGTGAGAGATTAAAACTTTACCAGAAAGTTTCTGGCATGGGTGGAGGAAAAGAAGTGTCACCCAGCCATAGGCCTGTCGCCACTGAGAGAAAGCAACCATTTCTGCATCGGCAGAGAATTTAAATAAAGAAGTGACTTCCATATATCCTTCCATGTTTAACTACTACTTAATATAATATTTATCTTAAAAGTTATGGCCTATCACATAATGCATCTTCAAAAGGGAAGGATATTTCCCTATCCCGAGCATTATTTTAAATGTCAGGGCCACTAATTTCAAAAAATTAGCAGCAACAAAACCCTTTCAACACACAAATACCCACAATTAAGTTAAAATAAGTGCCAGAGCCTACTGTGCACCTTTATTCATTCCAACAGACTACTAAAAATCATTGCAACTCATTAACTAAGTAGCAAAGAATAATAATCAAATGAATATTTGGCCAAGGAAAAAATACTGCATTTATACTTGCCTAAGGCATGCCTTTAAAAATACTGAGATTTATACCTTATTCTAGCAGCTATGTACCTCAAGAGATTTAATCAGAAACAATGCACTTTGTACAGTTTTTAGTACTGCAAAAAGAAAAAAAGAAATAACATTTATACTAATTATATACGCAATACATATGTCATATATACATATGCATACTATGTGCATATCTTATTCATGCTCAGTTATATATTGTTATATATGCAACAATATTTACTTATATACTTACTATAGTGACTATATATAACAAAGCATGCTTAGCATAAGTTACTGTACTGTATTGTATGTTGCTATAAGTGCAATTATGGTAAGTATACTATATAGTATATTTTGCACATATTATTTATTACATTTACTTATATGTTATGTACTTATTCATATTATAATATTTACTCTTAATATAAATTATTCTTAAGGCTTTATCAGCGGAATTCTTCAAGACTAATTTGAGGAGGCATTTATACCAAATTCAGAAAAATGTCCTAAACAGAAACTAATATTTAGCCTTACTAAAAAGATAACTGAAGGCCATTTCATATTCACAATCATCTTGAAAACATGAATATGAATCAGGAGAACCCTGTGGGCCCATAAAAAAAAAAAAAAAAGAATGAAAGAGGTCCAATATTACTTCTGCATGACCAAGTCCCTTTTTAATTTTTTTAGTTTAGTTTTCTTTAACTTTTAAAGTACTTGCCAGGTCACTAACAGGAACTAGGACTGGAGGGAATGAAACTGATTGATGTTTATGTCCCATTGGGTATACAGTGATGAATGACACACGGAAAAGAAAGGAAAATACACAATAACTAACAGCTTCAAATCCCATGGTTTTACATCATAGATTATTTTTTAGTCATTACCATGCCCTGCCTATTCTAATTCCTTTGCTGCTGATAGGAACAAACCTGTTGAGCATGAAATAATATCATTAAAGACTCACAAGACAGAAACAGAAAATACAGCAATAAAAAGACTCAAGTGCTATGGGGATGCAACACACCACAAACCAAAAGCAAGCAACTACTTGATAAGGAGATTCACACGCCCTGGCAAGATTAAGAAAACAAACAGATCAATGGTCTGCAATTTCACAGACTGAGATCACACAGTAGTACAGAAAAAGTACAAAAGGATGCCTGTCAAAAATAAGAGAAATGAAACCTCTAACCTTGTGCAAATCCTAGCTACTGCCAAACTTGATCGGCTCTTGTTTAACAAGCAGATCAGTAATTTCTGTAGATTAAAGCTATATACACTAAGTCAATATAAAAGGTGCTAATGCTTATTGTTGTGTCAGCTAATCATCATGCTCATTGCAGAAGCATCACCAGGAATTTAAAAAAAAAAAAAAAAAAGGTTCACATTGGGAACGTTCAGAAAATCATTAGTCCTACATTGAGGGATGTACAAAATGAGGCAAGGGCAAAGATACAAGCAGATAGATGCGAGAAAAGATGAAAACAATATGTGATTTGTATATGTTAACATCATTCACAGAAAGCAGCACAATTCAGGCAAATCTTGAAAAAGTAATTCAACACAAAGAGCAGATGTATCTTGGAAGGGAAATTCAACAAATTCTGTAGTAAAAGGATAGAATAGTAGAATAATAGAAATGGTAGAACAATAGAAATGAAGCAGATAAGGAGATATCTACCTAAAGCACTGCAAGGACCAGAAAAGAATGAAATTAAAAGGTTAAATTACATATAGGAAGAAGTTTAGTACACTGATATTTTAGTAGTAACAGTGAGTATGGGTTCCTGGGAATGCATATACATTGCAATCATGGGGAGAACAAGGTTATCAAACAAATCCTTAGCTCTGAGAACAGGAAAATGGTAGTTCTGAAAATGTGTCAGAAAACTAGATAGGAAATACTCAAAAATAACAAGCAGGAGGATTAGGAGGACTGTTTACATTGTCCTCAGTGAAGCTAGGGATATTCTGGCCTTATCAAGTTACATACAAGTTGACAAAAATGATCAAGAACAGATAGCAACCACATAGACCAGACTGAAGAATTGCACATGGTGCTGGAGAGAGATCACCAAGTCGTGATTGAGGAGGAGGATTGAAAACAGCCCCTGAGGGGGCAGAAAAAAGTCCCCTGACATGACAAAGGAGCTTTGCAGAGGTGTCAGCAACCAAGGACAGGAGCTTAGTGCAGAGAAGGGTTATCACTTTAAACCGTCAAGAAGTCCGTCTGGATTCTGCATATCCCCTCTGGAGCTTGAACTGAGGGCAGCCCACTATTCACGTCCACACATGCCCATCTCTCCTTAAGCAGCTGCAGCACAGCCTGTTCTGCTCCACTGTCAGGCTCTGAACATCACAGCAGGTCTCCAGGTGTGGAGCCTAGTCTAAGCGAACTCATCTTGCCATTGACTTTGCACAGGAACACAGCACCCAAGAGGAGAGTGGAAATGATGGACTCTGGCAAGCCCAAAGAGGCTAAGCTCAGTGCTTTTTTTTTTTTTTTTCTCTTCCAGAGTACAGACTTCAACAAGGAGTCTTCATTTGTTGAAACTCAGAAGTAAGGAAGGTCAAAAAAATCCTGCAAAATTAGCTTTAGACATCAAACAGAAAAATAACTGATTCAAATGAGCACAAAATAGGACGTCTCTTTCTTTGATCAGTAGTGATACATACAACTACTGACATAATGTGATAAATGAAACAAAGCATAAAATAACAGACAAACATGAAATATACCGAGAATACAATTACCTACTTACAAATCCTGTGTGTTTATTGGACACCTACTTTATTTACCATAAAGTACTGGTAATAAACTACCGACAAAGACAAGTATGTTTTTTGTGACATTAGAAAACTATATTGTGCTCTAAAATGAATGAGATTTATCTGTACTGGAAACACTGTGGTATGCTACTAAGGCCAAAAAGTGATTCTCCACACTGAGAAATAACTATCAATGGAATTTAACACACATATACATTAAACTGTTAAAGGAGAACTGTTAAATGAAAAATTTCCAGAATAACTCAAGAGGATGGCAAAACCAGTGGCATGGAAATGTATTTTCTTGGTGCTAATTACTGAGAACAGAGAGAACTACAAACCTTAGTAATTATGCAACTTCCTCTGATAACAATGGCACAAAAAGTCTTATTTGTCAAAAGCCACGTCACAGTTCTGACTCAGAAAAAGTGCCTTTTGAAAAGATAAGTGCAGCTGTTTCAATGCTCTCTTATCCTGCTATATCTGTTTGAAGAGACTTAAATAAATTTCCTTGTTTCTACATCACTTCTTCATTTTTTGTATCACTTAAATATAAAATTCTGAATATGAACTTTGGCACTACTGATTTATACATCGATTTTATTTAAGGAAAATTTATATATTTGTTCCATTTTGTAATAAAAATAACTTTGATGGCACTTACTAGACACGAAACAGCTAATTTGGCCATGAATAAATTCATGCTTTGAACATTTAGGCCTATATCAATGAATAGATCAAGAGCTTTTGAAGTATATGCAGTTGAGATCACATGTCTACAGCATCCTCTTTATAGCTCAATAACTATGAGCTATAGTAAAAGCATAGTTTTCCCGGTCCTTGCTGTTTTTTCCTCAACCTTTCAGTTGCTATGGTGTGCTATCAAAACCAAAAGAACTTCATGATTTTATTTAATTATGTAATAACGTGCATTTTAAAACTACAGTTTCATCATTTCAATGAGCAATGACTAACTCCTCTGTTGGGAAGAAAGGGAATAATCCTTCTTCATTACCGCAAAATGATTCAGCTCTGATACATTCAATAACATCACTTCTCACTTTTTTTTTCTCTCTCGAATGGAAGCATCCCAGCCTTGCCCTTCTAGCCCTGCTATGTGCTTTATGAAACAAAGGATACAGAAAAGCATTCAATGCTCTTAACTTGGAAGCTGTCATTTTTCAATTGTACGTTCCTCTTTGTTCATTCCTTGTCAGGTCTCTCCCTAGCTGCTTCCAGTCTTTGTTCTCACATATCACAGTCAACAAGCTCTTTTCATCTACAGTTATCTTTCATACATTTATGCACAAAGGTAAAGACTTAAAACCCAAAAGATTATATATCAAGATCAGGTGCAGAAAAGCCAAATATAAAGGAAGCACCAAAAAATGTAGTTTCTTTTTCTAATGAACTTTACTTTAAAACTAATCTTGCAAGACTTACTTGTATTCTAAAAAAGCAATCAAGAATCTAATCAAAGAACACATTAATTTTTATGGCTTGTCTCCTATGTGGTTGGCTATCTTTTGATTAAATTGACTTCACTATGGTTTCACAGAAGATTAGTAAGAAGCAAAATAGGTTTCATGCCTGTTTTACAAACATATGTCTCTCTGTATTTGCAATGAGGACCTAGGGAAGGTCAAAATCCACTCTGGAGTAAATTTTGCCAGAGAGGACACTTTCCCAAAAAAACCAACGTCCAATTCAGCAAACAAGTTTGGATAAATGTTTTACTATAGTTACTCGTATTATAGGGAGCTAGGACAAAGTACAAGGGTTTGGTTCACATGCTAGGTCATAAAATGGGCAACCTTTGGCAACTGGGAAACAGACATCAATGTAACAGCTCAACGAGGCTGCAAGTGTTCTCCAGAAACTCACACACCACTCCCTGCACACAAGGGAAACCATGATACATCCTAAGACCAACTGGCCAACTGACCTGTAAAGCAGCAGCTGACTGACCTCTGCATAGCCACAAACTACTTTATAGCCTATGCCACTGAGAGCCAGTCATCAAAAAACACCTGCAAGGTGTCAAAAACACCTACAACCCCTGCAAGGGTACATAGATTGTGCATATAAATCCCCTAAACTATGCTGTCTGAACAGGCACTCAGACCAGCACATTCGCCCTCCATTGCACCTTCCCTCAGAGAGCTACCACAACAGCCTGCTGCAACGGGTTGTAAGTGCAAACATATAAGCATTAGCAGCTAACAACAGCACAGCAACTGACAAGAGTTAACATCATCTTGCCTGCCTGACATATATCCTCCTTTCTCCCAAGGCTATCATGTATGGGTCAAGATGCAGATTTCCTAAAGCCTACTTTAAAGTGAGGTTCATCTACAGTTTTATCCTCACACTGTCAGATTTCCTGACCCATAGAAAAAAACCTTTCCCATGCAAGGTCAGAAACAGGGCTCAGCTGGGTCCTGACGAGATAATGCTGCTGCATAGAAATTAGATGTCCTGGCACCTTCTCATGGCTGTAAAACAAGGAAGCCCTTGCTCACTCCTGCAGTCAGAGTTGGCACAGAGCACAGACACTTTAAAACACCAGTTTTCCAGGACTGCAAACAAAATCTTCCTCCACCACAAGGTCTTCCTCAACAACAGGGGTTCAAGCAGAGTAGTATGCTCACTGAATCCTCAGGCTGCTCATCTCATGGGATAAATTCAAGCTTCCCATACAGCAGGCACGTCAGATGCATCTAAACTGATGAAGGCTGCCAAAGGAGAATGCTGGAATCCACTGGAACTATCCCAGGAGAAGGTCATGCTGGACTGGCCCAGAAAGCAAAGTAGCTCCTCAAAACCTTGAGTTGCATCCTCTGGATGCAAACATCTGCTCCCCAGAGAAGCTTTTGAAGAATAAGAGACTTTCTATCCTTCTATCCAACACAGGCTACAAAAACTCCAGAGGGAGGTGACATTAGATCCTAGAGGGAACTACAAGTGAATACAAATGGGCTTCATCTTCCCAGAGATACAAGATGTTTCCTAGCCTGAATAGCATAGATAGGATTTTAACACATCAGTTTTGGAAAAAAAAAGAAGAGTATGTTTCCTATTCAAAAAGATTTGTCTTTACATAGCTTTAACTCCATTTATTACAGGAAGCAAGAATAAAGCCAAAAGTAGAGTTGTTAATAAGATAGATGTCTTTTATTTTTTGCCTCTTACATTGATTTATGGTCTGACTTTGCCGACCTGTATCATAGTTTCTCAAGTACGGGTTGAAGAAAATGATGGTTCCTTAGCTTTAGGGGGATTCTTGGTATCTTCATGTAAAATATTTCTCTGAAATCTAAGCAAGCAGTTTGAAAAAAAGGCATCTCATGGGTGTAAAATAAAGCTGCATACATACTGAACCATATCTTTGTCAGCCTATCATATCTCACTTGGTTGTTTAAACCCAGTGTATGTATGGCTGCAACTACTGCAAAATATAAAACTGAATAGAAAGAACATCTGTATCTTTTTTTCTCCCTTAAGCAAACATTGCTCTTGCAAAAGAGGTGTATTGATATCCCAAAATTGCATCCTTATCCTGCCAGTGATTACACTGTCTACCTGAATAAAACCATAATTTGTCACATAAATAATCAATATTTGAATAACAAAGATAATTATAGGGCCAGTGGGGAATTTATAGAGAGTGACTGCCACTTTATAAAATCATTTTCTGTCTAACAGGAGTTTTTTTATGAGGTATGTGCTATTTTCAGTAGGAACATAATCCATGGCTTTCTGCCACTGAATTCTTCCTCCAAAATATACACAAAATTTACAAAGCAGAATATTTGTCAGGAGGTGAAGAAGGAAGTGGCATTTAGTTATCTTTACTAACAAGATCAATTTCCAACCAAATATCAATTTAGTACCCCTACAACTAACAGAAAAACAGCAATGAAGCCAGTGAAGCAATGCTGTCTGCCTTCTGTTTTACCATTATGAGTCATTCATTCACTATTATCCTGGGCTGCAGCTGCCATTTCTAATGAGGTTAATGAACTGTCCACTACGTTGCTTTGGCATTGCTGGTATATGGAATTGAACAACAGAGCATCACTTGGAAGAAATAGATGCAAACATTTTTGTGAGTCTACGTATCTGAAGCAGCACAACAGTCATTGTGCTCTTTCCTCTTTCTGCAGGAGTATGTCTTCCTGCATGTTTTAAAAGATTTCTTTTGCAAAATTACTCTAAGAAACATAAGAAATTATGTTACTATTATTAAGTATTCTCTTTTTTTTTCTCTTGTGTAGGTTGCCACCATATATCCATCACTGTAGGATCTATATCTGTATAAATAAATACTCCTTAAAAGCAGACTTGGAGAAATAGTAGCTATTAAACTTGCACCTTAACTCTACTTTTCCTCCTGACAGCAAAAGTTCCAGGTTCAAACTTTTTCACTGATGTTAAATTGCAGGTTGATAACTCAGTTGTTGGATAGTATCATTTCCTATTGTGAAAAATCATAGCAGAATGACTACTTAAAAGCTCCTTAAATTGTCAGATTAGCAATTATGTGAAACTGAAGTGATAAACAGGGTCAGAATTAGTACTGTGCATAAAGGTATAATCACTGAGTTGGAATAAATTGGAAAGAACTAAGAACTGGAAAGTTCTTTTGTTGAGAAGGGAAAAGTCTTCTGACAGCTTGTTGAACAATAGCATGGCTTTTCCAAGTTGGCCAGCTTTGAAATCTGGCAATATTACACGTTGTCTTCCCTCTGCCCCAACCACAAAGGAAGGAGAGCAGAAGTATCAGCAGCAGTGAGACTCGAAATGTTCAAGAGGAAGAAGAACTTGTAAGACATTTACTTATTCTGTCTGCTTCCCAGGGAGAAACTGCTACAATAAGATGAGTTTTTACAGTAAATTATTTTCACTTTCTACATAACAGTACTACATAACAGTATTAATAGGGCTTCTCAAAGCTAAACACATCAACATGTAAGACTGAACTCACATATGAATGATACATGGAAAAAAAAGTACTTTGAAACACTCGAGTATAACCAACTAATCTAGCTAGATCCATCTCTACTTAAGGACAACAAACTGTTCATTCTTAATACATACTCACCCACCTAGCTCCTGCTAAACGGAAGAGTAGGATGCAGTTTGTCTTCACTTCGAATCAGCCCATGGCATATTATCTCTGACTGCAAACCCAGAACACTACTGCTAAATTTGTATTTACAAACTCACTGAAAAGAGCATTTATCTAAAGAAGGGCATTACATCAAGCTCAGTAGATTATTTCTCAATTCATTTTTTTATGGGAAAAAAAACCCTTACACCTTTAATAGAAGAGAGAAAACAATAGCAAAGTGGGACAAATGACCTCCTGGTTGAAAGCAGATGAGGATAAATAAACTTAACAGGGTTTGCTGAGTGTGATTTTGACAGACATTCACCCTTCTGAGATTCTGAATAAATATGTAAAGCTCAGGAAATGCAAATCTTGTAAGAGCATTTTATGAGAGAAAAATATAAATAACAAGCACAGTAGAGAATGAGCATTATCTAAGCTATACTATTATATATGTATATACTTATTGACTATACACATTGCACAACTGTACACATCTACATAGTAAGGTATTGTATATCATATCTTTCCATATTTTGATATATTTTTCTCCATTGAGTTAAAAACCTATGTTGACATAACAAGGAATTTGTGGATAAGAATACTGGACTTAAAGTGACCATAAAACCACCACCAGAGCAAAACACCTTCTCCAGGAAATGGGTCAGAGAATCCAAGGCAAGCTTCTTTATAGCTGGTGCCTCCAGACTACCTGCCTTCTATTACTTCAGTTAATTACTCTGAATTACTTCTCCCACACTGAATAATCTAAAACTTGATTAAAAAAAATCATTAGGTCCCAGATTACATCATTAAAGGGTTTGGATTTCCAGTTTTCATATGGCATATTGTAATCTGATTCCAGACAGTTTTAAATAACTTGTATCATTTTTCCAGGAATGTGTTCTGTTATTTATCTTGCCACTGAAACAGATTTCGAACAGCTCCCACTAAAATCAAGGAATGTCCAGTGCGATCAGTTATATGTATTCTGGCTTTTCATGTTACTTACTTTGAAATGGGAATCATAACTACTCATCTTTCAAATGCTTTGATATCCTCACACACTGACATTGAAAGTCAGTATTTTTGTAGCCTGAAATAGGAAACATTCCTTCTTACACTTCATGATACAACCAATTATGTTTTTATTCAAATTTCCAGAGGGCTATGAATAGTGCTTCAAATGGGTTCCTCCCTCATCCACCTGGAATCAACCAGATGGTAGCAAGGAATAATTACTATTTATTAACTCTATATTAAACTTTTCAGAGAATAGTTTTATGAAAGCCCATAAGGTCATATACTTGATGCAGTCATTAATCTTCTCTGGGCATCTTTAATCAAGCAGTTCCATCAGAGTCATTAAATAATATGTTAGGTCTCCACTCTGTAATTATTATGGTGTTTTGTTTTTAAGAACCAATACGCTACAGAATGATTTTCACACACAAAATTCTTTTTCGCCCCAGATGACCCCTAGATATAGCTTCATTTTATAAATCTAAAGTAGATTTTAAAAATAATTTCTGAATCTGTGACAAGAACACCCAACCAGAGAATATGCACTTGAACAATTTCTGTTCCCCTCTTAAGTACAAGTCCAAAGTAGTCTTTGTTTCACATAAATCAAAAAATATACCCATGCATGAATGACAATATATTTTTAATATGGATCTGCAAATAAAATATATGCATTACCTTTATCACCTACTTGAAAATTATGGCATGGGACAGGAAGTGAACATAGAAAAAAGATCTAAACTATAGCAAAGAAATCCACCATATATGTTTTAGGGAAGAAGAAAAGTGTTGCTTAAAAAAAATGGAGATTTGTGGAAGAAAATACCCATAGCAAGCTTTTTAAAAGTTTCTTAGGAAAATACAACAACAGAAATTAAAAATATTGGTTTGTTGTCCTTGCTTCTGCGTTCTGCCTTAACTGAGATCTAAGATGGGCTGTCAAGAAAACAAGCAGCCAAATGCTTAGGGGAAGCATGGCCAAAATAAACATTTGGAGTTGCTATGTTAATATACTTTAGCTAGGCCTGTGAAAAAGTATTTTCAACAGAACTCTACTGGCAATTCTGTCGCGTGTAAAAAGGACCTTAGCAAATTCTTCACATAGGAGACATCCCCACAACAGGTATTACAGAGAATTCCTCCAAAATTGGGATAATATTTCTCATATGTTCTGGAAAAGTCTAATTTTTATGCTAAGGGTGTATACTTTTTCTATCAGGATGATAAAGATGCCAGTCAGGCTGCAGGTAGATGGTTAATTTGCAGACTTGCAGATTAATATTCTGGACGAACAGCCTGAAAGGCAAATGTGATGTTCATCACTGATTCATGCAATCCATTTCTTTTCCCCGTGCACATGTTCCAACTTTACTAGTTCTTGTTAATTCACCGTAATTAACAACTAAATTAACAACTCTCCACTTTTGTGGAGATTTCAAAAATGTGCTTCAAAATTAAACTTTAAATTTTAAAAAATAATAAAAAAAATGCTGTTATCAAAATCCATTATGTTATTTCTGTGATGCATTTTGGATTATTAGATGACTGTGCTGTCCATATGTGACAGTAGTGTAACTTTTTTTTTCTGTTTTTTCTTTTTTTTTCTTTTTACTTTTTCATTTCTTAATAGCAATAATGCAGGCTTTTCCACTTCAATAAGGTAAGAAATTATCATGTACAAAACAATTGTTTCTACATTCTAGTGAACACAAATCAGGGAAGTTGTCCTGAGACAACAGTTATAATTTCATATTTAATATTTTCCTTCATTGGTAGTGACTTTGACAGAGATAGAGGAAGAGATAATCCTTTTGAAAGGAAATGTCATCTGAAGAATTGTTACTATTCATAATGTAATTTCTGGAAGTGCACAGCCAGCTCCTTTTCAGACAACTCAGTGGTCTTGAAAATTTTCAGAATATCCTCTTGCCTTCCAAATTCACTTATTAGAAAAAGTTTTCTTTTGTCTTGAGATGGAGATCTGAGAAACAAGCCAATCCAAGGATCCTAAAAGAACCCAATTCTGCATGCTTTTGCACTTTTAGTAGGATATTCTTTACTTCAGAAACCAGATAGTTTATGCATTATTGCACTAGTAAACCAAACCAGAAATGAGCTGGAGAGGTCAAAAGTAATAACACCAGCACATCTGATTGTCAGAATCTACAATTGTTTTCAAAAACATTTCTTTCTGAAAGGATAGTGCAAACACTAAATTACAAATAACTGGATCACATTTTGCTACAGTGTGGGGAGGCGTTTCGAATCGATGTGCCTCATTTACTTCATGGAGTTGTGAAATAACTCCAAATCAGGAACTTCAGCAGATGCTGCCCGAGAAACCACGTTATTGTCCTCAGAAACCAGGCAGTGATGCACACCTGGCTCTCACCCTGTCTAGAAGTTTGGATGCAGTTGGGCTTTCACCTCACTTGAGGACTCAGACATGCTACCGCCTACTACAGGCAGAGGTGGTCAGATGCCTGATAAGTTTACAGAAAGTAAATGAGAAGAAATAAACTTTTTAAATTGCCAAAAGACTAGCAGCTAAGAAAAAGATATTACATTTTCTCTGAAATAATTCAGATTTTTTTTTACATAATTGCTTCCAAGAACTTCAAATTATGTGATATAAACCTCTTGATATGGGACCGACATCTGAACAAATAGAAAATAAACTTGTTTTTGTCTCATGACCAGTTACAGTCAAGAATGATGAAGAGAAAGGTCACCTTTGAAGGGTTATCCAGAGACAGGTAAATTCTTAGATACCTGGATTATCTTTTCTGCACTTAACCAGCCAACAGAAACAGTGAAGAAATAAAATTCAGTATCTAAATATCCTGTTCTATACTCATTAAGTTATGCCACAATGTGTGCGTGTACAGAATATCAGAAAACATTTTTTTTGAAAACATTGTTCTCCACATAAAGATAACTAGTCATATTGCCTATTATTTGAAATGGCTTAAAGAAGGATCCATGAATGAGTATCAAGAAGAATAATGCTTTTAAATAGCCATTTTTAAGATTTAATTTTTTAAATTCTTAAATGCTCAGTTTTAGGTTTTAACATGA
This sequence comes from Tinamus guttatus, assembly GCF_000705375.1. The sequence continues at coordinate 261,895 of NW_010585014.1, read as the reverse complement.
TATTAATATTCAATAGCAGGATCTTGGCTCATTAACATCTTAGGATAATATTCCTAAGCACATAAAAACTGACCAGTAGTCAAAAGCAAATTGTTGAGGCCACTTGTTCTATTTTAAATTGCAGCTACATAAAATGCTGTTAATATTTTCCTCGGTGCTTGAAATTTTATCTTATTTAAGGAGAGCCAAAATCAGCTTCCTATTCTGTTCTGCAAACATACCACTATTTTATTTCCCAGTTATCTGTGAATGTTATTTTTCCCTTCCAGTAGGATAGACCAGATGTTTAAGCCTATGCTTTGCTGTCAGCACTGAGTAGCTAACTGTCTCATTAATTTAACTTTCATTTCTTTTTACGAGGAGTGTCTGCAAGTGTCTATGTATCAGCAGTTGTAGCAGTATGCAGTTTGCTGCCAGGGGACAGAGCCATTAATGCAACCGAGACAAGACAGATGGCCACTTGTCATCCCTTCCGTGGCACTAAGGTAGATGGGGAAGGATTCCTTGTGGACTGGATGCACTTAGCCTCATTTGGGCATGTAATCCCTGAACGGAATAACAAACTCATTGGATGTCACTAGTTAAGTGAGATGTTATCCATTCTGACACCTTCATTTTGATTTGCACTATGGCACAGTATGACTCAAAGCTGAGAGTAATACTTTCTTCACAGTTATCACAATTTATTAATCTGTACAGAAATTCTAAGGGAAATCATCAACCTTTATTCCTTTCATAGCATTCCTTTATTCCTTTCATTCATAGCATGGTTTTATCTACTAGTAATTTTTGCAAGACTTAAAATTATTTCAAGTCTTTTTAGTTTTCTTCTTTCCTTAAACGGCATGAAGCAAGATGCCTATGTTATCTTCATAACATAGCACAAGGTACATAGTACTATAAGTTCTCTAAAGAGTTTAATACTCATGGGTATTACCTAACTTCACTATCTATTTTAATCATCCTAACATTTAGAAACATTCCAAATTAAATTATCTTTTTTTATAATGCATATTCATCTATAACAATGAGGTTAACTTTTAGCAGTTTTTTTCCAGTCAAATCAGATTACTTTCACATGGCTGTCTTTTTTTTTTTTTTTTAAATATATATATACCTTCAGGCCTGCCACACAGTTTGCTCACAAAGAATTTGTAGAACCAAAGAAACAAACAGAACTGCAATCCTACACTTTTCTTTCATCTTCTAAAAACAGAGAGAACAATTTTCTTTTTAAGAAAATCTATTAACCTACAAATTCCTTTCCAACTATGGTGTTCAGATGCCATTGCTATTTCAAAGGATATCACCGTATCACCGTTTTTGTTCCATTCTGACTGTTCAGTAGGCCAGTTAGTTTATGCAATTATAAAGCTTTCTCTTGAGATGGAAGTAAACTAGCGACTAAGAGAAATTTAGACTCTCTCTACTACCTCCATCTATGTTGGAAAAAAAAGTCCATTTTTTGTATTCTTTGGAATTTGTGCTTGTTCTTTGCAGATTTGTGGATCACGGTATAGCTCCACTCATTTCTTCATTGGCACAGACAGTTCAAGCATTTGCTTTGCTGTCAAAAACCACACCTGACTTAACTTGGTTTACTACATTTTATGGTAATCCCAAACAATAAAATGTAACAGAAAGAAAACTATAAGGCAGTATTGAGTAGTTGGGTTACAGGAGGACTGGGAACAGGTTCAGGTTGACTCTTTTGTGAAAATACAGATCACTGCATCATACTCTTTGAGATATAAAAGATTATTATTTCTATCCAAGAAACAACCTCTATAATTCAAAACAGCTTACTCTTTCCATTTTACCTTTCATCACAATACTGTGCAGGTTACACAGGTAAAGTCCCATTTTAGCTTTACAACTGAATAAAAAAGAAAAAAAATATATTAAGAAGGGCAAAAATCATTAGAATGAAACAGAGCTTGGGTTATTTTATGCAGCAGTAACATACTAGCAGGCCATAAAGCAATAATATGCTTAATATGCATAAAGCCACTTGGTTTGTCTCCCTGAAATTATTTCACTCCTTTCATATCCATTATTTCTCATATTATCTTTTCATCTATTTATCCTTTTGCTTCAGTACTTTCCATGTTATAATTCTCCCTTGCTTTCCCCCCCACTCTCTCTCTCTCTCTCTCTCTCTCTCTATTGCATTCTTCTCATTCATCAATATCAAAGGAAGAAGTTATCAGGATCTGTTTATTCATTTCAAGTCTTGAATCACATGATTCAGCACTATCTAGTGTTCTAAAGCTTATCACTATTTAATGTATTCCAAATTTTAGTTCAAGTCTTCCTACCTAGAATCCAACTAGATTAATCAAAATTCTGGAATTGCAGATCAGACCATGGCAATACGGTTACAAAAGCAAGCTGTGCATATCAAAAATAATCTCAGTTCTTGACCTCCATTTGCATAGGAGACTGATGCTCTTCACCTGCCAGAGAACTTCAACACTGGCTGAGAATGGTCATCTTTATCACTTAAGACAGACACATCTTTTTCTTAAATATCTACAAATATCCAAAACAAAGACATAATTATGAAGAAAGTTAGAGAGAAGAAATTGCATAGGTACAGTTAAAACAGCATGTAGATTGGAGAAAAATCTTAATCTGGGCTATTCGTAAGAAGGAAAAAAATAAATGAGGTAGCTGCAAAGAAAACTGGCACAGAAATGGATTTAAATGTTTAAATATCTTACAAATCTATAATATTTGTCATTGTAAGATGATTTAATTGGAATTTGTTTTTAACTAGCTCACTGTGGTTTAGCATGGCTGTGGAAAAAATAAACCAAATTGAAAACAAAGCAAATAGGTCTATTAATGAAAGTGGCTATAATTAAGAAGAGAAACTGAAGGAGCTACACAGATGAGAACTAATATTAGACAGACTTAGTCAGAGAACAAACCCACCCCTGCTCTTTAAGAGACATCCTGACAGAGGATGCTTTGGACACTGAAATGATACCAGATTTGTTTTCACTAATGAACAAGAAAATCATGAATGCACACTACTTTAGAAAATAAAAGACTAAAAAACTACTAGAATCTATAAATATTTTCCCAGTGACAGTGAAGGGAATTATTCAGAATCTGTGAAAATGGTAGAAAATTTATTAAAGGTGTTATAGAGAGAAATGTGAGTCATATTCTTTACTAAAAATCCTTTGATAGTAGTGATATACTATAAATGAAAATATTCAAAAACAGTTTAAATAGCATGTTAGTGGCCAAGATGCAGTGATCAGTCTTACAGCAACACATGGCCCAGTGATATTAAATAAGCAACCTTTCTTCTGAAAGCAATCTTTCTCTGCCTCTCTGTAAATCAGTAAAACACATAGACTTCTAAGTTTTAGTGGAAAAAAAGACACAGCGGAGAATATTAGAAGCAGGTTTAAAAATGTGAAATTTTTCTTCCTTACTAAATCAATTCTAAGTAAGTGGGATTATAGATAAAAATGAATGGGTGATTCAATTTTCATAATTCAATCACACCTTAATGATTCTTCCATTTTAATTTGTTTTTCCATTGCTATTCATTCCTTGGTTTCTTTGCTGAGATTAGCATGAATACACTAGGATGTTCACCATGTGTTAGAGATGTTATTTTTCGTTATGCTTGACATTCACCTGCAAATATCTGCAAAGCTCCAATAGCATCAATAAAGAGTAATAAATCCTCCTGAAAATTACAGTTTTACTATCACAATCTGTAAATCAACCTATGACAACAGCTTTAAAAAGAAAGCATTAGCATAAGTATCACTATATCTTAAATATTAAGTACATAAGCACTATAATTGAATTTCTTGAATTTAAAATTGCTGTGTTTTTCAAGAGGCATACTATTATCTGCTCTTATAGTGTTGTATATAGAATATTTATGCCAATGCTCTTTTAATGTAATGTAAATGTAGTTAATTGCCTGTATTAGTTGGCTGTGTTTGTGGAAACAAACAGCTTATTTTACTGAGCGCTTTGCAACATACTATTTCAGAAGCTTATCCACTAAAATTCTAAGATACTATTTTTGTCACAATAAATTTAGCTATTTTTTAACAAACCTAAGAATTGTCTTTGCATAAGTCTAAAATAAAGTATTAGCTTGGGTAGCCCTTTCTGCATCATGCAGTATGTGACTTGCCTGAATAGTGCTTTCCTGTTAAAAAGTGAACAGTAGCGTCAAAATCAGCATGAGTCACTGGAAATCTTAAAATAGACACTACCAAAACTTGGGCTGATTTTTTTATTTTAGACTAGGTCCTAAAGAGGCACTCAGGAGCAAGTTTTTGGTTGTGAAAAAAATTAAAAATGCAAAGTTCCAGAGAGTCACAGATAGGCCACAGCCATACTGCTCAACCAGGGGCTGAGGGTCTATCAAAGCCAGTTCCCATCATTGATGCATCCATTTTCAATAGTGATCTTGCAAACCCTAATGAACTGGCTCCTATCTCTAGGAGGCAACTTGGTTCTGGGAAAGCGATAAGTGACATCATTCCACAAACAAATTTCATACCTAAAAGGAAATGTTTTATATCTCACTGTACAATCAGTAAATCTCATCCTGAAAGACTATAATGTTTAAGTGTGGCTTCACATGTACTTTTCATACAGATTATTGGATTCAACCACAAGGATGCCTCAGAAGCCATGTAACATGAAAGCTGAGGTTCAAGAAAAATGCTGCTTTATCTCACTTAAATTTGTTTCCAAAACAAAGAGGTCTTGAAACATCAGTCAAAATAACTAGTTAAACATTTCTCAGTAAAATCTTCTACACAGAAAATGGTGTGTGTGTGTGTGTGCACGCACATGTCTATGTCTGTGTGTTATAGGAAGACTCTTCTCATGATTTACATCCAAAAAGGAATGCTGTTGCCTTCTCTGATTTCCAGATCAAATATGCAACACCCAAGAAAAGTAGATCAACCTCCCCACCTGGGTGGGGTTAAATTTGAAAATAAACCAAGGCTGCAGCACCAGCCTATGCCATCTCTCCATCGCCAGTCCCCAACCCCACACTCTGGCTTCAAGGGGGACTGGAGAGAAATTTAAACTTGAATCTCATTGGGATCCCAGTTTCACACTAGCAATGCTCATACTCAGCTAAATTGAGCAGGATAGAAGACTTTAGGATTATTATTCCTTTGTTTCAATGCATCTTACTTGAATATTGGCACAGTTTCTTTTATGATAAAGTTGTAGCCTGTAAGGAAATGAGGTGGAGAGACAGAACAGCATGAAGCCCAGGAGAAGAAAAAAAAAAATCTTCCAGCAGGCTAAGACTATCTTGAAATGGGTATAATTAGATTACTAGGAGATTAATAAAAATACTTCCTAAAAATAAGAATACTCCAAGAAAGATCTCAGATGCTACCCAAAGCAACTTGATTCCATTCTGAATCTGTCTTTTTATTTGTAAAGACTGGCATTACAATCAAAAAGGACTCAAAATGGAGTGATGTACACATCATTGGTGTTTCATGATGCAACTGATGGAATCCCTGAATGGATATTGCTTCAGCTTTGATTTTAAAAAATAATTTAACGAGAAAATCTTCAACTCCACTGTCGATCACAGGTGGCAGAAATGAAAGAAACTAAAAGAAAACAAATCTACTGTCAAATTCATAACATATACATTGTTGGCTGATGACACTCGTTCCAAATGTACAATAAAGCCCACAACACTTTATTACTATGAATATATTATTGTGAATGTTTTTCTCATGTTAATCAACTTGCTTCTGAAGGTTGTTTTTTTGATTGTTTTAAACTTGCATAATAAACATGCAATGAAACATTTCTTGTTAAAGTGTTTTTTGCAGTCTTCTTGTTCTTATACAAAGATTTCATAAAGTTGCAGTGTTGCATCAGAGCATTACCAAAATAAGAGCAAGAGCTAAAGAGGAAGGTGAAATTATGTTGATGAGAATAACCTACTCTTGTCCTGAGACACTCCAGTCTTTTTAATAAGATGTGCACAACCAAAACAGTTCCTCTCAAACACACTAAGAACACAAAATAATTATTTACTTGGAAGAAAAGGAGAAATGTAAAGAAAAAAAAAAAGATGTCACCATGCACTCATCTTCTGCATAGCTCAACCCACATATAGTAAGGCACTATTTCCCCACAGTTTAGTGTCCACAACAATCTTTTACAGTGCTCTGTGAACTACATATAGTTCCTTCCAGGATGATGAAATAAATAGACTGAATGAGTGTTGCTACCATGGCACCCCATGTGTGATCTCATAGATAAGGGCGTCATCTGGCAGTTTCAGAAATAAGCTGTCTTAAGTCTCTTTTTTTGTGTGTACATGTTATGCATACGGATATTTTGTGTGCATGTGTGTATGTGTGAGTGGTTTGTTTTCCAGAGTTGCTGTTAGTTTTCATCGTTCTTTACTCCAGTGTTCTCAAAGCAAATACACAAGAAAATAAAAGCGCAGTAAGGTCATTAAAAACAGAGCTTTGGTGCTCCAAAAAGTACATAGCTTTGGGAATTTAAGAAATCTTTTAGATATTCCCAATAGAGCTGGGAAACACATGGACATATTTTCGAGTGGAAATCCTCATTTCTGCTTAGTTTAACTGGTCTTCATATTGTTTTCGGAAGCAATCACCAGCAGGGAAAAACTCCCAGCAGCGTTCTTGGTACATTTTCCATACATATGATTCCTGCAAGAAACAAAATGTAAATAATTAACTTGGTTCAATCAGATAGTATCGAGCATGTCTTTTTTTTCTTTCTTTTTTTTTTTTTTGATTTCTATGCTGCTGCACTTTTCTGATTCTGTTTATATCAGTTTGCTGTACAACAACCTTCAAATTATGTAAATTATTTTGTTCAGTTTAGAGTAGGTTTTTGATGCTTGTTACCCGCTCAAGTGCACTGCAGAAAAAGACCAGGCAGTTTAGCTGTCATTTCACATGCAGGAACATGGTAAAGCTCAAGTAAACCTGATCAAAAGACCAAACAGCAACATAAGCAGAATATTTTCTTTCACAGAAACTCGTGTAAATTTCTTTATTAGCCGTTTAAAAACATGCCTACACAGAGTAAAATGGGCTTTATTATTATTTTAGATTCAACACCTAAGTGCACATTTTAGCATACAAATTTCATGTAAGAAGAGATATCTGTTTCTCAATTTATGTAGTATGAAGTAATCTCTAAACTTATATTTTAGTATTAAAACTGAATAATCACTAGAAAAGACACTCTGGTTTTGGTGAGTATAGTTAGACTACATACATAATATACCAATCAAAAAAGCAAATATAAATGCTGCAATATTATACCTTAAAATTAAGGAGAATATTTCTATCTTTTTTAATAAGAAATTCTCAAAGGAAAGATGGATATTCAAAAATAACAAAGGAAATATATGCAAACTTTTACTTCACCCAGCTAAGAAGATTTAGGAATGGAATATATTTATAGCTGTGTAGTATATACACTGGAGTTCAAAAAGAGTAACTTACATAAATTTATAATGTATCATCCCTGTGATACAGATCTGTGACTAGGTATATGATGCTTTTCATCTGGTGACTTTCTGAGCTGCAATATCTAAACATTCACTCAGAATAGCTGCAAGGCTCTCACTAGAAAATCCGCTAGTCTCTAAATTTGTTACCTTTTTAATTGACAAGTGTAGCTAAAGGAAGCTGGAGGAAGCATTAGAAGCTTAAAAGAACAATGAACAGCAAGGAAAAAAAAGCTCTGTGAAAAAATTTCTCACAGGTTTCATTTCAAACAGACGCACAAGCTCTTTCATTTGGACTCAGTTTGCCTTTCACAGATATGCAATAAAAGAGAGAAGTTATTTGAAAAATGGAGAGTCCCATTCTTCTAAACAGTTCTTTGGACTTTGGTTGTCCATCTTTGAGCATCTCTTCTGCAGTACTTTCTATTCCGAGTTTGTCTTCTGATCTGTTATTTGTAAAGTATGATTCTCCCCCCAAAATATAAACTCTAATCAAAATAATGACAGCAGAACATCTAAATGTCCCAAGAAAGCAAGACTTTACATTTCTCTCTGTTGATTCTCTTTTTTTTTACATTTTGCCCTTCAGTATCATACATCTGGTATACAAGATTTTAAGTTACTTACCATATAGGGACCAATGCATTAGAATATTCTTAGTTTTGCTAAACCTGAATTATTTTGATGATTATTAACTGCTGGCAGTCACAGGGTTGTTTACTTACCTGACCTGTATGCTCTGTTTCATCTTTGTTAATAAGATACATCAGAAAAAACCTAAAAGCAAAGAAATACTTAGTATGAATAAAATATTTTGAACCATTAGGCAACTCACAGATGTGTATTTTTGCATATGCATAGAGAATGCATATTTTTCATTTTCAGTTGCATACAGCAATAAAATGATGCTCTTGTAATTATAAATTTCAATATATTTATGATAGCATTCCCAGATAAATTAAATATAATTTCCCGACACCTTTGATATTTACTCATCACTCAATGAATAGTATGCCAAAATGCAAGAGATTCAGTTTGATTTCCAGCAGTTAACTACTCAGCTTGAGTGAAGGATTTCTAAGCTTGACACTCTCTTATTTGTAATACTACTTTGGAGGTGGAATAGTCATTGAATAGTCATTGAAACGTATTTTTTAATGAGTAAAAATGGAGATATCTTACTAGAAAATATAACTCAAGATCAACATGAGCAGAAAAAAAAAAAGTAATTTTTAAAATAGATTAGGTTTGGGGGGTTGAGTTATCTGACACACTTAGGTGCACACTTAACTACAAAACTCTTATCATTAAAATTTTTAATTCATACAAAACATAAAGTAAATTTTAATAGGATATGATATTTATGTCTGGCACAACAACCATTAAGTTTAAATCCTTTCATTGCAGCAAAAAGGTACCATGTATTGTTTCCAAGTAACATCTTTCTCTCTAATGTTATTTTTTAAAAGGATTAAAACTGATCACTGATTTTTGTGGGAATTCTAAAAAATATTCAGTCTGAATTAGACTTGAAGCTATTAAACATTTCTGCATGGACAGGGAAAATCTGAGAAAAAAATAGCAAAAAGTGGTCTTTTGCCATGTGCCCATCAGCTGCGACTGACAACTAGTAAGGGCAGATATTCCTATATCATTTCTGCAAAAGGCAGAAGAGATTTGTTTATAAAGAATGAAAGGAATACATCTATTATACAGTTAGACAAAAAAAAAAGGTGTATTTCTAAATATTCACTTTCAAGCACTTCATGAAACTTAGTAAAACACTAAACCAAGAAGGAAACAGGGAAATGAAGTTTGTTCATTCTCTGCTCCTGTCTCCACAGAACCACATCTCTTCCCTAAGTCACAACAGCTTTCCTAGTGACAGTTTTTTTTTTTCTCACAGATCCTATCCTCCTTTCGCTTGTTCATTCAGACAACACAGGTGCATATCAAAGCCACACAGTACCGAGTCTTCCCTAACACAGTGAATTAGATACTTGCAGGCGCTGCAAGGGTCATGGGTGAGCAAGGGTTCGTTTTTACCCGACTTACAAATAATTGGCCAAGTTGTGCTCCTGTAGCGTGTGTGTTTCAAAGCCATGGGGCACTGTATCAAAGTAGTCATTTCCTATTCCACAGATAAAGCATTTTGTCTGAAAGAATGAAGAACAGAACACTTCAACACTATGTATGACTTTGCACCTCTTGGAGAAATGCTCAGTAAGAATGTAAGAAGTTTCTCAGAAATGGCCATTCATCCTGTACAGTATGTGCCAAACAAAAAAGGCCTTTCATTTAGGGAAAACTTCAATGGATGCTTCATTGACATTTTCACATAAAGATTAACAGAAGAAAATCAAGAAATGAACTATAACTTGATGTCATCAACAGTGAATGTTAGAAAACTCCAGTCTGAAGATCCAAAAGATTCAAACATGAAATTCACCATAGCATACAGAAATGGACAAAGACTTAGGCTTTCTTAGGCTTTCTTTCTGATTTTCTGTTAATTTATCACTAACAGCAAAAAGCTGTCAAAAATAAACAAAAAAGGAATGCACAAATAGATCCAAAGCATATTCACAAAACAGTACCATTTTTGACAAATTGTGTTGCTATCCTATAAAAAAATAAAAAGTAGCACCCTGGCCAAGTACAGCACACCTCTTTCACAGGAGGGAGCAAAGAGTAGTAAATGTTATTCAGAATCCAGATGTAGGCCAGAGTTTTCTCATCCTAAAAATGCCTGAACACCTTTTATTGGACACTAATAGAAAAGCTTACATAAGCTTTTATGGCAACCCTAAAAAAAGGGTTTTCTTCTCAATTACTATTTCCATCTCATGCACTGAGGTGTGATAGTAAAATCTTATCCTGTACATCATATGATATTGGGCCCTTTACAGAAGCACTTCTTTTCTTATCCCATTTTAATCCTATTAAAATATTAGGATTATTAAAATCCTATTTTAATTTAATTTTGACCTTAATTAGAGAATTTTCAGAAAAAGGGGAAAAAGAAAATGGTTCAGCAAGAAAACTTCTTACCTCCATATCTTCCTTGACTTGCTCTTGCTGATCTCTTAACTCACCAAAAGCATCAATAATTAAACCTAGGGTTAAAGTTAAAGCAATAGTAAACTGAAGAACAAAACTCTGACAGATAATATCTAATGAGAATCTTTTAAATTTTAGTAGAAGCCAATGTGTCAAAAAACTCAATTAAATACATGAAGGAAAATGAATAAGCCAAAGAAAATGACCCATAACATGGCCCATGACTCATTTATATTAAAAAAGGACAAGCAAATTTCTGTTTTATTTACAGTTCTTTAACCCTAACTCTTACATAGTATATAAACACATGTTACTTTATAGTGGTAGAGACTTTAATATAATGCCTTTAATATAATATAATTTTTATATTATATTATATTTATTTCATATTATATTTATATATATGTAATAGAATTTTTAATATAGTACCTTTAATAGGTCTGGAATTTACTACATAAAAGATGTGAAGAGGCCCAGAGCTCTGTGCATCTTGCTTTTACTATGGTTGTCATTTAGTAATATCAAAATAATTATGAGAGCTTTACAAAAGCAGAAGATCATTCCAGGGAAATACAAAAAGAAAAACCAGAACAGGATCAGTGCTCCAGACTTCTGTTATTTCGTACAAACTGTAATAAAAGATGATCATCTGGGCATTCTTGACAACTTTTAGGAGATGCACCATGTACACAGATAGGGCTTTTAAGTTTCTTAGGCAATCATATTAATATAAAAAAAAAATTAAACATGTTAGAAAAATAAATGACTTCCAAAAACTCATTACCCAGTATCCAGAATACAACAGCCACATAGTCAGTCAAAATTTCTCTCAAAAAGAGAATTGTCTCTGTCTGATGCTGTCTAGCTTCCCACTGTCATTAATCAGGATGTATTCAAACTGTTTCATATTGGGCATCTTTACTAACTCACTGAGGATATTCAAGTAAGTAGGCACCAGATCGAACAGAGCTTTACGAGAAAAAGTTAAACATCTCAAAGCTACGTGTGAATCCTGACATGACTGCCACCATTCTGAAAACCTACCAGACAGTCCAAATCATTACATCCTTGCAGGCAGGAGCATGTAAGTAAAGCTATTGATTTTGGCTACCTAAGCTTACTCAGTCATGCTGGAAGGCAATTTTAAGGTATGTCCACAAAATTCCTTCTAATCACTTCCTTTCCTGATCATTTACAGGTTTTTAGATGGGGCAATGAGAAGATAGAAAGTGTAGTGAAATCAGTATTCTCATGGCAACTAGCGTTACCTCTGTTTGCACCATCTAGGTAGAGTTTGTTGATTACACAGTGATCGGGAACAATCACTTATGGATGAAGCCAGCTGGGTGTGATTTAGTATATAAATCTGTGCTCTATGATCTGCTGGTGTCCTAGTTGAATCTTAAGCAGGTAAGATGACTGTAGAACTAAGATTTCTGTAGGCAAAATACACTTTTAGTCTCACCATAGGCTACAAACATGTACCTTGTATAATCGCTAGGAGGATGACTATCACAAAGAAAAAGAAAGTGATATCGAAGATAATCCTATAGATTTCATATTCATCTCCTGCTGGATCTTCTATTTCATCACCAATGCCTCCACCTGCACGTACTCCAACATACATGTGAAACATGTAGCACTAGAAAACACAAAACAAAGTAAAGCAAAGTTTGCCTGAAGCTAGCAGTAAAAAATTTTACATTAAAAATTGTTGTTTCAAAAACTGTAATTAGCAGAACTGGTCCCTGTTCCAGCAACTAGGCTTTGTCTACGCATGTTTTTCTCTCCTTTGAGTAAAGGGATACTTCTGAGGGAGCAGAAATGCTGCTGCACAGGTGAAATTGCAGCATTTCATGTTTTATCATTATGTAGCAATTCAAAAGCTCAAAGCTTCAAGTTCCTTAAGCACAGTGGCACAGCAGAATGAATGTATAGAAGTTTTAGCATGGAATAATGAAAGTAGGAAATATGATTACCACCATGTCTGTCCCTTTTTTAATTTCCCCAACTCCATACTGAATTAACTGGATCTAGCCTTGGCAACAGATATGCCTGGAACTAAATTCAAATTCATGCTTCTGAATTCACACAGAAGATGCATAACACACAATTGAAAAGCCACAGATATTTACAAATTTTGAAAACCTAGCACTGTTATGTAGCTGGTCCAAATAATTTGTTCAAATGATAAATTCTAACTCTAGGTTTGCAGATGAGTTGTTATCACTTCATTTTACAAATAACAGTCTTTATATCTCACTTATTATGATGATCATTTTGTACTATTATTATAATGATTTTAAAATTTATGTACATAAAAAGGATGTGGTATATAAGAAATGCAGTTATAATAATATTTTTCTGCTTAACTCAAATTTTATTTTCCATTTTTTCCCTGTCTTTGGTGGGGGATCTATTTCTAATAAAATAGTTCATTCCCAACTAAAATGAAATACCTTTGAGGAAGTTTGTGCAGAGACAAACCAATAATGGAGAAAGCTGTAAAACTACAGTGTGAAATGCAATACCATAGGGCCAAGTACAGTAATGTGGGCTGCTGAAAATACAAAACTCTCTCCCTCACGCTATCGTAATTTTCCATTAAATTACATTAGCCTCACAGGCTTAGAGAAAGGGATTGGTTCCTCTGTCTCTCTGAGTAGTCTTATAAACTGCAGATTTTTGGCTCTCACTGTTTTTCAAGAAGTAGTGAGGCCAGTAACAAATAATTGTTATTGATCAAGTGAATTTTTCAGACACAAGTTTAATGAGATCTGCCAATCTTTATGTCCTTCCAAACTAAGAGCACAAAATTCTGTCTCTACAAAAAAACAGTGCAATAATTGTCCTTATGGGTAGTTACTCACTTTCACTCACTTCGAGCTCAAGAAAGCTACCTGGACTTTACAAATGTATTTTTATTCATCCTGAGATTTTCCTTTAGATCACTCTTCATATAGAGAAGAACTGTATGTACACAGATATAAACAACAACAATAAAAGGAATAATAAACCAGGAGAATTAAAAGGAACTGCACACCCTCCTTCTAACTTTGACATCTGCATATAGGAACTGAGACATTGCTGTAAAAAATTACATGAGAGCATACTGCACCGCAGATAAAATATGAAATACTTTTGTAGCATTATACTGTGAGTCTTAACGGATTTCATGAAGGAAAACATTGACTGTATAGCACACCACATGTCATTCAAACTCATTCCTGTTAGAACACATTTTTTAAAGAGTATTTTCATAGAATAATAGAACAGGTCACACTGGAAAATACTTCAGGAGATCTGTAGTTCAAGTTGGCATGGTACCCTGTGACATCCAACAATGTTCCTGAGGGCTTCATCCAGCCAGGTCAAAACTTCCAAGACTGTGCAACCACTCAGAGCTACCTGTTCCACTGATCACTGTCCTCATGGTGAAAAAGTTTCTCCTTAAAACCACTCAGAACCTCTTTGCTTCGCTTTATGTTCCTTGTCTGCTGCCACACTGCCACTGTGAAGAGCCTTCTCAGTTTTTATTAGGTGCCCTCGACCCCTTGAATCCTTCTCATCTCCAGGCTAAACAAGCCCAGTTCTTCCAAGCTTCTCCTGACAGAGCACATGCTCCTGACCATCCTGAGGCCCTCTGCTGAATATACCCCAGTTTATCTACATCTTCCTGGTACTGAATAGCTCCAAATTGGACAAAAATAAAAGAGTATTAAGCTCATTTCAGAGTTTATCTTATTAGTGGGTTTTTAATCTGCACAGTGGTAATTTACTAGAACTATTAATATTGTGTAAGGTTTTGAAATTTTGTTGTAGAATATTTGTTTTTAAGAGGATACTAACATCAACACAGCTTAGCATATTCTACTGGTGCCCTACCATCCATCCTACCAACCACAACTGCAAAACCTGGCACCATATCAATACTATCACAAACTACTGTCAGGGTTTATGACTACGGAAAAGACCATAGCAACAGAACTGCCAAAAGAAGAAAATCATGTCAGCTAAGGCCAGTGAAAATAGATTTTCAAGCTTAAAAAAGGGTTTCACAATATATATAGGTTATTTATTGACTGTAACTGGGCCACCTCTGGAATGGCCTCCTAGCCTACTCTCTGGTGGCTTTCATTTGGTTTTCATTTGTGGAGAAACTATGGAAAAGACTAGCACCAAATTTATTCTCTTCTACCATCGATATGCTTGTTTAGCACACAGAAGGTGTGTCGTATTGTTATGGATCTGCACTATATTCTTTGTTATTTGACATTCACTTATGACTTAGCTTCACTTTGTATTATTGGTTAATGACATAATTATACGTATACAAAACTGTATGAATGAGAATTTCATGAAGCACAGGACAAAAAAGTGTCACTTTGAGAAAAAGAGAGCAGAAAGCAAACTAAGACTTACTGTTAGCATATCATCACATTTCATATCTGGCATATCACCATCTTCACTCTTGTTGTAGAATTTGCGGAAAAAATTGAATGCCACTACTGTGTACAAGTATACAACTACTGCCAGTAAACCCACTGTTAGAACAAGCTGGAAAACAAAATTATAGAACAGATATAATAACACCATGCATGTATCCCATACAGTTGTCCTTGCAAAAAGTGAACCCTTAGAAAAGTAAAACTTTCTTTACTTTCTCTGTCTTTCTGTATATCTGTAGCATTTGGTAATATATTTTTATGAGTATTTTTATGCAAAGACCTACATTTCAACTATTTTTTCAAAAGAAAACTATGCTTCAGAAAAATAACTATACAGACAAACCTTGCAAAATCTAGTGCGTACATACACAATCAAACAATCCATTAGAATCATACAGATCTTATGTAATCAGGTAGAAAAGAGGTGGACCTGAAAGTTTTCCACCTAATTATAACCCTAGTACTATTTAATATCACACATTATCTAAGTATAATATTTCTAGAAGTTTATTACTTCCTACTAATTTAATACAACAGTTTTGGTTCCATCTATGGAATCACAAATAAAATAGGCTCTTTCCATTAGTTTAATGTCTACCTCTCAGAAGCATCAGTCTACCCCACCACTTGACTGCAGCATCATTAAAATTTTGCCTTGAGCCCTACAGAAAGCAGTTGAAAGCAAAGTGTCGTGCCTAGTGTGTTGACAGTTCACTTCTATCATTGCCAGATTTAAAAAGTTGGGCATTACAAATAAAGCCCTTGCATTATAGTTTTAGAGACTACAGAACAAATTCTATGCGAGAAATATATAGGCACAGTTAAATGGGCACAGCTGAGAAGTTGAAATAAGGTTTACTGAAAAGTTAAAACAAGACCTACACAATGAGGGAAGAAAACAAAACAAAGCAAAACAAACAAACAGCTTTGATTTTGCCATTCCATGAAAACATATAAGTACCACTCCTGGCAAATTCTTTTCATCCATTCAATCATAATATATCTTTCTTTGACAAATAATATGTTACACTAATTCTGTGCTACCACTGAAGAAAGGTTAAAAAAATACATTTTGGGATTTTTCTGCAGAATCAGAATAAGTGTGAATATGAAAAACAACTCAGGCCTAATTTGTGAATCTTGATAGGAACTTATACTAGAGTTTACTTTTCCAAAACTATGTATTATCACTGCTTCTAAGTTTTTATTGTTTATGCTCAGGCAGCATTATACCAAGATGAAGTTAATAGAGGGCTGATATAAATTTAAGAAGGAAATAACTGTACTTGAGACAATTGAAACAATAAAACCCTATCAAATAAGCTTTTGTCAGTAACAGCAAGGAATTTCTGACATTTGAATTCATTTTCATATGCACATCCACGTCATGGATCTCTTCTCACACAACTGCTTTTAATATTTCTTTGGAAACAATTCCTAGCGACATCAGAGCAATCATATACATAATCTACAATCATGGACGCAGAGAGCTTCCACTTTACATAATGTAAAACAAGAAGGACTCAAAATTTCATTAGGGTATGTGTAGGTATCTGATTGCAATATTAAGGTAAAAAGCAGCAGGTAATCAAAAAATACAGCGCTAGCTAAAATGTAGAATTCTTTAATTGGATTCAGGTGCAGACTGAGTTTTTCTCTGTTTTTATCCTTTCAATAAATTAGAAATAAGAATTTAAGAAAATAATTTGTATTCTTCAAAGGACAAATGCTGCAGTATGTTGATTTCTATAACTTTTCAAGACATTTTTTGCTGCACAAATGAAACATGTTAAGTTAACCACATGATTTTAAGGAGTTTTCCAAGGTATGTTCATAGCTCTATGTCTCATACTTCATTAGCTGTTTTGGACTATAAAGTGTGTTCATTCTTTGATGTATTAATTTATAAAAAAGGTGACAAGGACAGTGCATTTGAAGGCAGAACTAAATTAGCAAGAGAAAGCTTCTCATATTTTTCTGCTCACATTTACAAAAAATTGCAAAATATTTTACATTTCACTAGTATCCAAGATACTTAGAACAGAATAAAAATAATGGTTGCTACTAATACATTTCCAAATGACAACAGTCATCAGACTTCTAGCACCTACAGTATATAAAGTCATAGATAGCCCTGAAGCTCTATCTTAGGTCAACTACAAATAAGTACACAAAATAGAGAAGACAAAGGTTTTCCCTTTCCCCTAGTTTATCTTCTTCCAGCAGACAAAGTTTATTATTATTATTATTATTTTTAAACCACTATTTGTTTACAGAGCTCATAGGAAGGCTACCAGACTTAAGGAATATTAGAAATCTCAGATTACATGAGGCATTACTCCTACAACAGACCTGAATAGATGGTAAACCTTGGCTATTTTCTCTGCTTAAAATCAGATAAACAACTTCAGCCTTTATAGTTTCCATACGAAAAGATTTACTATCAAAAGACTGAGTTTCTGAAAGAACCCCCAACAGTGGACTATTCTTTCTTTCTTTCTTTAGATGAACCTTGAAAAAATTATGAACAGTGACTTTATGACAGTTATCCATAACAGCTAGAGAATAAATTTAATGCTATATGATCTAATCCCATTTTCTTGTGGTTATAAATCCCACTAGTTAGTTTTCCCACGGACACAAGTTCTAAACTTCATGATGAAAGAATAATTCTGTTGTCAAGCCTGCAGTACAGCTTTCAGAGTTTAACCAAATTCAGTCTTAAGAGTGATTATTGGTTTGCATTTCTTAAGAGAGAAAAAGAGAGAAAAGATGACGCTCTTGATACCTGTTTGCCATTGTGAGTCACTGATGACAGGATAGTTCGTAATGTCTTGAATCCCATTGCAATGTCAAGAAGATGAGCAGCAAAGAAAAAATTGTTGTAATGGCCAAGGATTGACATGGTCATGTACCAAGCTAGGTAAAGGAAAGACTAACAGAAACAAACAAGTACATTAGAAAATAAAACTCATGACCATTTTGGTCAATTTATTCACACAGTTAAGGAAAAGTAAAAGTTGCTGGAATGTGCTTTGCATTTAAACAGACAACTACAAAAAAAAAAAACTATACATTCTTTGAGAATTTTATTGTATGAGAATATTAAATAAGCAAATGCAGACTTCACAGGAAATAGTTCAAATTGACAGATTCTAAATGCTAATTTTAAAATCTAAAAACATTATTTGTTAAAGTTTCAAAAATAAAAAGTTTTCTGATTTGAACTTTTTTGGAGTTTCTAAATTTCTGAATAATCACATGAAGATATTAACGCCCTTTGCTGAAACGACAAATGAATGCACTCTGAAACTAGCAAAAGGAATTATATAATTAATTCAAATTTTGATTTATTATTTAAACATTTAAATACTTTAAAAGTTGTTTTAAGTAATTAGCTACTACAAAAATGTTAATTAAATCTTCCTCTCATCTTTTAGCTTTTCACTGAAAAATGACAAAGACAATTATATATTTATAAGTGAAATTTCACACCCTTCCTTAGACAAGAACTGATTCTTTAGAGGTCATGCTGTCTGTGTACTCTGGAGGGTTATCATCCCAACTTTAACTTGGGAATTCCCCTCTTCCTTGCTGAAGTCAGTTCACACTCATTCTCCAGCAGTCCTAGCTCCAAATTTGTTTGTTCTCCAGGAAGTGGTAGTCGAGATACCAATACAAGTGAGATCTTGAACTTGAACTTGCACAGTACTGTTTATTGTTTCTTCTTTTTATTAAAAAAAGGAGGGGGCACACAGACAGAAGAACAGAATTATCAGACTTGTTATGTCACATTCTTCTGTTTCAGTGATATAAATAATAGTAATTTCACACACATAAGCTATACTGATCTACCTGTGCTCCAGCAATATTCAAGGGACTGCAAATAAAAAGCTTACATACTATACAAAACAAATAGGAATAAGGATTGACATAGACAGTTTGGTAATTTCACAGTATAGCACTTGGTTGTGGCTCCCAAATAAATAAGCATCTCATATTAATAAATAAGATTGAAATTCTGAAGACTAATATGCATGCAACCTGGAAAACATTTGAGGAATCCCTTTTCATTTTTTTTCCATCTATACAGAAAAATACATGTAAATTAGAGTATTTTATAACCCCTCAGAAGCACTTCAATATCTTTTTATAAGGCAATTACACATATATAAATGATAAACTTACATTATCAGTGAAAACAACTCCTAATTTCCACATCTGATACTTAACATCAATGGAATTCAGCCTGTAAAAAAGTAAATACATGAATTGCACTTAAAATGAAAACACACTGGGAAAATATACAACACAATCTATAGAAACGTGTATTAAGACACAAATATAGGAGGCCACAGCTATTTTTAGGAACTCAGAACAAGGTTCTGATATATTTCAATTTCATACATTTTGTCTGGTATAGACTAGACAGAAAAAATAGCTGAAACAAAAAAATAAATACAGGTGGGGATTCATCTGACCTAATGCTGATCAATACAATCATCTCCATGTCAGTTACACGGGCTCCCTTCATAGTCAGTGTAGAGAAATAGGCATTTCTATGGTATTCATCTCAGCCTAACGTAGATGTCATCAAAGGGCACACATCTTGCACCTCAAAATGCTAATTCCTACCTCAGGTGACATTCTCAGACACTACTACAACACATTAAAGACAGATGAAATGAAATGAGATGAATCTCAGAGTTTTGTCCTTTCTTTACTGACATCAGGAATAAATGGCAATGAAAGAGACTGAGTATTGGTAAGGCAAGATGATGACATTGCATACAAAAAAAACATGCTCAGGAACAGAAGAGCTTTGAGTTAACAAGTGCCCATCATCTACACACACACAAAAAAAAAAATCTATCCAGCAGCGCATCGAGTTGCACATTTGTTAGGCAAGTCCTAGAGTAGCTCTAACTCACGAAAGCAGAAAGTCAATGCAAGTCTCTGAAGCATATGTGGTACTCACATACTTCCAGACCTCCTTAGAAGCAGAGTATAGAAATTGATCTGTTTCTAAATGATTAGTAGTGAAGCAGCTGCCTTCTCCCACTTTTCTGAGCTCCAAGCTCAAAGGCTTGCCCTGGATCATTTACCTCTCCACCTTACGCAGTAGACTAGATGCCTCTTTGCTTACCTATATTCAACAGGCTCTACCCTATTTCACTTCTCCAAAAAGTGACCCTGCCATGAGGGAAGTCATGTGTTAATACTGAACTCCACTAAACATAAGGACAGTAAGTCTCCTCATGCTACACAAAAACATGCAATACACTACACAGTTGCACAGCCATATGAAGTACTAAAGATGAAGTTTGTATCTGTATGTTGTATTTCTCTTCCTTTTCTTCATTTTTCTTTATTATCTTCCAGGAAATCATCTGTTTCACAAGTTTCCTACTACCTTGGTCTCTAACATGATGTAAATAGCTTGATCAAATTAAAAAGGAAAATATTTGAGCTATATATTGTGTATATAGATAAAAATACTACACAAGTATCACTGGAGTTTGCTGTGGTGAAAAAACCCAGCATTATAGATTTAGAAATTAGTGATTGAGACTTAGAACTAGAAGTCTGCTTCTCTACTACAGAAAGTATATTGTCTAATTTAATAAAGAAGTACTTTTTTTTCTTCTGAAGTGAATTCAAGTAATTTACTTGAACCAAAGAGAAATGCAGAAGAAAAATAATGCAAGTTTTCTGATCTATGAATATTTGACCCTTACTTTCAACTTTACTTCAAGTCAAATCTTTTATACATTCATTTACTTTTCACAGAAAATGTTTAGATGCCAGCTGAACTCTTGAACTACTTTGAGGCCTTGACTCAATGTTATTCTAATTTGCTGGAAGCCCCATTGCCCCATACCTCACATAATCCTTGAAAATCCACTGAATAAGTACTAAAGACAAAAATTCTTACACCACAATTTCTGTAGCACTAAAAATTCAACTGTTAAAATATATTCATTCTGTCCATTTATTTTAAAACCTTTTTCTTTTTTTTTTTTTACATTGCACAATTGGAAAAGAGATTTTTAGAGTGCTCAGAAGAAATTGAGGATATTCTATTTTTTCCTAGAAAGGAAAATTAATACAATTATTGTGATTATATTAATATCTCAGAATGATTTTTTTCCAAGTTTGTCTTCCAGACGATAGGCAAAGCAGTAGTTTTGGCAAAACAAATTATGAAAAGATGAGAAGCCTAAACATCTAACTTCCTGGATTTTACTGGTCACTATTTTATCACACAAATGTATTTGATGAGCATTTTTTTTTCTTTTATCAAAATGAATAGTGTCAATTTTGTTGATTCTTTCAGTCTGAGTTGAACTGAGGGAACTATGAAAAGGAATTTCCAGGGTAGTTACATTTTATCAGAACAGTGGGAATGTACATTCAAGTAGCTGCACACTAAATTAAATCTTCACACAGAACAGTAAAATCCAGCATATATGTTACAATGTCTATAATGAATTAAATTCACTATATCATCCAATTCAACAACTGATTTATTTTATATAGCAATATATAAAAGAGCAGTAAGAAGATTCAGAGCTGAATGACAAACTCTGAATGCTTGATTTTAACTTAGACACACATACACATAAAATCAGAGGCAAATGCTTACACAGCAGATAAGGAGCTATCTTTCTTTGGTTTCTTCTTTTCTCGAGCATCACTAAAATCAAGAGCAGCTTTATCCATTCCTAGTAACTCACTTATTCTGTCACGGCCATAGAATTCACCATATTTATCCATGACCTAAGGTTGGGAAAAATATCCAAGAAAATCAATTGGATAAACGAGTTGTTTTTAGCTTCTGAAAACAAAAAGGTTAGCATACACTTTTTTGTCTCTTCAAAGCATTCAGTATTCAAAGAGATATGTTTGCAAAAGTGTGATTCCAAGCTAGTATTAAAATGGTATGAAATAAGAAGCAACATAACTCCTTCCCTGCTTTTAAAATGTCCAAACATATTAGAAAGATGATTTTTGTTCTAAGGTACGATGCATAACATTTATTTCACTCAGAAGAATCTGAGAAAATGATTGACGCTTCAAAACTCCTTATTTATGGAGCACTGTTCTCCAGAGACAGATGTATTCTTACATACACAGAAATAAAACAATTTGCATATGTTGCAACAAACGTAAAAATGTACAGGCATCCACAGAATTACGTACACGTATTTGAAATTTCTCAGTTTTCTAAAGTAAGCTGTACCTGGAACAAGTTACACATAACAAATATCCAAATTTAACAGCAAAAAAAGTAGTTGAAAGCACAAGATGAGTACGGAATTCCATTTAAAATGGTAAACACAGTAATTTACAATGGATCAAAACTAATATTTCAAAGTACAGTCCACACTTCTACAAACACGAAAATAACTCCAAATTTATTTTCATATACATTTTTAAAACTAAGCCATTACCTTTCGTTTCACAAATTTGTCCCAATAATTGTTTGGAAAAGACCTGAAAAAAAAACAGGGGAAAAAAAAATTACATTTTAGAGGACTGTGAGGAGACTCAGCAGATAATAAGATGTCCCAAGAATTAACTACTAGCTTTTTCTACAAAGAGGCTCTTTGTTGCTATTGTGAGCCAGCTGTTTGTGAAATCTCTGCAGGGAATGATGGAGCTGGGAGTGTCATGCTAACTTGGCTGAGAAAAAGTGGCAGAGCTGATGCCTGGGGACAGGGTTATGAAGCAACTGGGTCACACAGTCCCACCAGGAAGAGACTTCAAGGATCCAAAGCATAGTTGACTCTCCAACTGACAGCAGGACAAAATAATCACAATAATTTCAGGATAAGAAGCAATGAGTTCAAAATGAAACACAGGAAATTGCACTAGAACATTAAAAAATATTTTTACTGTTATTATTTTTTACTGTGAGGATGGTTAGAAAAACAGAAAGGGTTGCCCGGAGATGTTTTGAAGTCCCAGTCCTGGGAAATATTCAAAATCTGACTTAACAAGGTCCTGGACTACCTGTTCTAGCCAACCCTTCCTGGGCAGGGTGGTTGGACACAAAAATCTCTCAGGGTACCTTCCAGCCTCAACTGTTCTGTGATTCTGTGATCACGGCGCTTGCAAAATAAATTGTGATCTTTTTGTTAAGGAATTAAAATACTTTCAAAGCAAAAAACTGAGAATGGAAATGACTAAACATGATATTAAACATTAAATATTTGTATACCCTTGCTGGAAATATAGTCACCATAATTGTTCACTTCTGATAAGTCTGATAATCAACTAAATAACTGTAGAGATTGAAGCTATAAAAAGTAAAAACTCACTGTGTGTTGATAACAAGTCTATCCCACTGCCCTTTAATGTCATCCTCCGAAGGCTGTTCAGTTATATAGAGCCCATCAAATTCCAATTTCCTTGCCACTTCCTTTTCCCGTTTAAAAATAACCAATGGAACCTGCAATTGAAACAATAAAAATATCAGGAATTTGTTAAAATATGTTGACATATCTGAATTTTTTAAGAACAGGTGTCTGTTAGGAAAAATTAAATGCAAAAACTGAACAAAATGAAAAGTAATATTTCAAACCATTAAGCCATTAGTCTTGGCTACTGCTCAGAATAATCTGAAGGGATAAAAAAAAATAAGGACCAGATCATTCATAGAAATACAGCTACACTATACTGCTCTATCATAATAAAATGTCACCTTCAGTTGCAAAGACTCTCACAGTACCACAGAGCTATTAGAGTTAACCAAATGAAAGGAATAAAATGAAAATAATCTTTAAAACCTTAGCAAATCCAGTCCAAAAATATTGATTTGGGATCATCTAGATCACACTTTTGGCACCCAGAACCTTTTTTTGTCAATTGTTAAAGTATTCCTAATGTTTCACAATGTGGAGAGCAAAGAAAGATCAAGACCAGAAAGAACATCTTTAAAACACATGCATATTCTATATATTTGCTCTTTGCTTTGTGCTTTTTTGCCAATACTGGGGACAGCTGAGCAGTTATGATCAGACTTTCTCTAGAAGACAACTGGCTTTCATTAGCTGGATGACATTCAAAAATCCATTTCAAAAATGCAGATGCAGCTGATGCTATACTAACAGAATAGATTTTCTTCACATGTCCCTGAATCTGCTTAAAGAAAGTAATGAGAACAATGCCCCAGTTTTCACCACTTGGTGGATAGTTGGGAGCTAGAAAGAAAACGATGTTCAGCTTCTCTTACTTTCAAACAGTAATACCCTATGATGCAGAAGAAGGAGATGACTGTGTGTAGGATGGCCAAGATCCGCAGGGTGGGTTCCATGTAGCCACTGCTTTCCTCCAAGACATAATGCACTGCAATGACCCTGCTGTTGTCACTTTCCAGGCTGTTCAACTTGGAACTTTCACCAGCAGGGACCACAGGAACTTCTTTTTCTTCTGCCACAGCAGAAGTGGAGACCTGACCAAATCAATTAATGTAGTGGTTATATATTTCTGACCAGAGTTTCATACTTGCACTAAGGATAATCATATCAAGGATGATGCCACCATGAGGAAAGATTTTTTTTTGCAGGAAAAAGTCTGCAGGAACTACTTAATCTTTTAATCCTGTTAAACCTTTTTTTAAAAATATATATATGTATTTTGTGCTAGCAAATGAAGTCCATACTGAATTTCCCTAATCCAAGAAAGGGCATTGCCTTCTTGGAAGAAGCTCAGTGAACTCCTGACATTTCTACATTTGATCTTTCAGTAAGACTCTGCCAGAAATTGATTTAAGTTTGATAATTTTAGAGTTGTACTAACAGTACAGACAGCTTAACCTACAACTTTTCCTTGCTATACACACCCTCAGATGAGCATGACAGCTGAAGAAAAATCTCAGCTGACACATATTAGCCTGAGCAATCAGTGAAGCTGGCTTCAGGCTAAACCATCCTGCAGCCAAATGGAGCATCTGAGGAATGGGAATACCATTCATTTTGTTACTCTTGCCACAGCACAGAACTTTGTTAAGAGCTTTGTTAAGAGAGGTATTTTCAGACTACTACTTCACACACACACACACACACACACACACATACACACATACACACAGAGCATCTCCTTGCTGGATATCTGAAGTGGTAATATGAAGTAGATATTTAATCTAGTAAACTAGGCAGTTTATGGCACAGAATATCAGCTATGAAACCCAGCTGATTTTCAATATATGAATTGAAAGGTTATACTATGATAAATTTACCTTGTAGAAGAGAAGGATGAAGTTGATGGCAAAGGCAACAAACAATGCCAGCATCCTCATGTTATAAAAGTTTCGAGCAAAATAGTTCTGAAAGGGAAAATAAAACATCAATGTTATTTGCTTAGTAATGATAGCATGATCTTCTATTTGTTTACTAAAATTGTTAGGAAACTTTTTATTAAGTAACAAACTAAACTATCCAATGTTAATGAATGTTTAGCCTAAATCTAGGGAAAAAAAAGGCTAAGCTTTTTATCTAAATAAATTTCTTATATAGGACAGCTTATAACTTCCCAAAAAGTGCCTCAGGGAACTGAGAGACTTTCATCTGCTGCAAAAGTTCTGGACTGGACAATACTCATCTCCACATAAAAATGGAATTTTTTTTCCAGTGATGCACAACTATCTCTGAAGGCCTATGTTTCTGATAATAGCTGTCTTAATTAATATCATGTCTATTAAATTATTTCTTTGCCTCTGTCATTCTCATTAAGCTTTTGCATTTTGTTTTCTTAGGCTGACTATGCACAGAAAGGAGCAATTTATTGGACATAAACTTGTCTTCTTCAGGTTGGTAGAATGTTTGTGGTATACATCCCTCCCAAAATCTAAACACAGTTAACAGTTTAGACATCTAAACACATCTTACAAGAAGCTTCTGTTGATATGCAATGATTTTTTTCCAGAAAGCTGATTCCTGAACATCTGGTTCTCCATATCTGTGAGTATGAAGCTGTCTTAGTTTCTGTTTTCCTTTGTCTTCCTTGGCTTTGTCTTCTTTTTCCCCATCCTCTCCTCTTAGGGCACAAATGAATCAAAAGAACATTGTATTAATAAAATTAATGAGCAAAACATTATAGCCAGACTCATAAAGAAAAAATAACATCTTCTCATGAAGCTTAAGTAATCATGATTCATGCAGCACACTGACATGGATAACAAGAATTATCCCTCTTCAGCCCAAAATATTAGTGAGGGTAATAATCTAACAAGTCTGCAGATAATTATACTTACTGGGTTGTTATCCTAAAGCAAGGATGCTAACTGGTACAGGCAGGCAATCAAGAATCTGTCAACCTTATGAACTGAAGCTCTGCCTCATAATTGTGAAGCTAACACTTGTATGATAAATGTCTGGAAGCTTGTGAAGAGCTCTCACCTCATGCACTTGAATCACCTGGTTCTCAAATAGGTTACAGAAAACTTCAGTTCCTCTTGTATTTACAAGGCCAGCCTCAAGATTCAAATTCTGCATTTCCGCCCCCAACAGCTGAGGACTTCATAAGTACCCACTCCAGGTAGAAAGACAGATAAGAAAGTTTCACAGTGTTTTGATGTGTGATTATTACAATGTATCCCACTTATAGAAAGCCAAAGTTAGGAGTGGGTTACCTACCCCAAACACATTATCTAAGGAACTGTGAATTTTCCTGGAAGCTAATTTGATCTGACACATGCTAGATGAAAGGAACACAGAAGCCCATTTGAAGACAAGCCAGACTGAGAGGCAACTATAATCTACATTATTCATTTTTCTGTATCTGTCTACAAACAGAATAACTGATTTCTACTTCTCTTCTTTCTGGAATATACTCAAGAAACTCTCTTGAAACTTTGTCTTATATTAGGATTGGTATCAGGGCAGTTAACAAGTGCTAGGCAAGGCACTCTTCACAAATAATATAGGTTGCTGAAACTCAAGAATTCGAGCACCCCAATCAAAACTAAAGTCAGCTTCAAAAGTCAGCAAGACAGTTCTTCATAAAGTTATACTGGCTGCTTTTGAAATTTGCTGCATTGTTTAAAAATAATTTTTGTCCTTCCAGAAGGGCAGGGTTTGACATTAAGGAATCAGCTTGAAATCTGGACAGTGAGATTTTAGTCACAGGAACCATGAATAAGGAGGTTAAGTGACATGTTTTTTACTATTTAAAGCCAAGATTTTTTTTTCATTATTGTTATTCTGAGTTACTGTCTTAATGTGAGATATTAAGTTGTTGAAAAACTAAAATTGTCACTTAACATTTGTTCTGCAGAAAGACATAAGAGTACTAGAACAATTCACCAAAATTCAATTGAACTACTAAGATTTTGAAAAATCTAAATAACTCAAAGACTCATGTCTTAACAAATGGAATGGGCAAAACAGATACAGGCTCTACCACTGCTGCATAATTACTCTATAGAACCCAAGCAATCTTGCAATTTTTAAGAGTTTTTTTTCTATCTTTCATGCTTACCAAAAATACCTTAAACAAATGAATGAAAATGATCCCAGTGAGAACAGTCCAAGAGAAGACTTAATTCTTATTAATTTATCAGATTAAAATATTCCACAAAATATACTGCTTCCAACAAGATTCTCAATAGATTCTACGACCAGACTGGACAAAAATATTAAAGGTGAAGTAGAAAGTGTAATAAGAGCTGATCTTCACTGAAACAAACTACAGTTTGTAGAATCACAGCTTAGAGTGTACATACTCTGCCTTTTCAGGTTCAGATTTTGTTTCTTCCTTCTCTTCCTTTTCATCTTCCTTCACTTGCTCCTGGATAGAGATAAAATAAAAGTATCTAGGCACTATAATATAGCACACAGTCTTTAAATCTAGTTCAAAGGAAACACAGAGTAAAGAACATTATGACTAGACTTTTTTTTAAACACACTGAGGGAAAGTTATCTTTCAGGCAACATTTATGCAGACCCATTCTAACACTGATTTAACATCAAATCAAAAAAAAGTACTGAGTGAAGGCTTCAAGTCTGTGAGCTGAGAGAGTCTAAACTTTAGAGATTATATGTGATTCTTCACATGCTATTGAAGTTAGATTGTGTTTATATGTGATTCTTTAAAAAAAACACATCATAAGTAACAAACAGAGATCCAGGTCCTGCTTCTAGGCTATACTTAACATATGGGAAAGAAAACAATATGACAGAAAATATATATATATATATATGTATATATACACACACACACACATACACTTACCTGTGCTTTTTCCTGCACCTCAGGCATTGGGACTATGGAAGGAGTACTCAATAAATCACTCAAACCCGCATTTGGATTATGAGGGATCAATTTATACTGGCCTCCTTCTCGCTTCAAATCCAAACCAAATATATCTGAGAGTAGATCACTGTCGTCTGATAAAGTTCTCAAATCTGTCAGGTCTTCTGCAGGCAGAGCAGTTTCTGTTGGTTTCCTCTCTCCTTCTTCTCCTTCCCCACGTACCTCATCCTGAGTGGGATCTGGCATATTAGCTAGTAGTTCAGCCACCTTGATTTTCTTTGCTCCTTCTACCAGACTTCCTCCAAGCAGCAAACTGTACACGATGCGAAAGAAGCCTCGGAAGACACTACAGGCAAAATGCAGCAAGCCCATCAAAATGCTCCAGTAAGAAGAAAACAAAGCCAAGATCATGTCCTTCATAGTCATTTTCTTCACCTTTTTCATTTGTTTCTTTAAGCTCTTCACGCTAAGCATTTTCATAAGAGTCATTAAATTGTACTTGAGAGCTACTAATGCTGATTTCATAGTCACAAGAGAGAAAAAACCCATTCTAGGATCCTGATCTTCAGGCTTATCTTTTTCATTCTCCTCTTTATTTGCTGACCTTTCATTCAGATCTGATTCAGAGATCTGAGCAGCCAGTTGCATTTCAAAGATGGTATCCTCACAAAAATTAACAAAAAGCTCCATTTTTTCTTTCTCTCCTCCTTCATTTACAACATCAAATATAAATTGTCTCTTGGATTCTTTTACCTGAGGTTTCTCCCACTGAGTCCGACTTGACTCACTGATTTCAAAATAAACTCGTTCAATGCGTTTTGCACTGCCCATGATTTCTATGCGTCCGAGAAAGGGATGAAAATAATTCAGAACACTTTCTGACAGCTCAAGAAAAGTCTGCAAACGGGTATCATGGGGCATGTGTTCTGAGAGATTGGTCAGGAGGACGGCAACATTGAAACCAATGTCTTTGGCAGGTTCGTGGAATCGTTTCACAAATTCTTCGTAGTCCAGGGTCTCATTCTCGTCTGTTTCAGCACATGATAGCAGAAAGTCAGTTTCAGATTGCGTGTAATGCTTATGGCTTTCCATTGCCTTGTGAAAATCCCTCTTCGAAATTATGCCTTTACCATCAGGGTCATATTCTTTGAATGCATCAGAGGAAGTCAAATCTTTAAGTTTTAAGAACATATCAAAAAACTTCAGTATCATCTCCACGTTGTTGGACGATTCCACAAGCATATCAACCATCTGCTTGCCAATAGTTCCATTCACAACATTACCTAGACATGATGACAATGAGTAATAGATATTGATGGGAACAAATGTTTTGGCAAAGATAAGTGTTTTATAACTCATGAAATGATCACATGGTAAAATTGAAAAGCTGTTAACTAGCACTCTCAAACAAAAAAGTTATCTGTAAATT
This sequence comes from Tinamus guttatus, assembly GCF_000705375.1. The sequence continues at coordinate 232,179 of NW_010585014.1, read as the reverse complement.
AGAAATCTTTTACTAAAAACAGTATCATTAAACATGTAGTAACCATGGAAACCAAGGAGGAATTAACAGACCATATAGAGAGACGTCTGTTAAAATTAATAATACACTAAACCCGTGGCAGCTTTTAAGAGCGACACTACAAATAGTTTACTGCTGCGTGGCATAGGCAAAACTAGCAACATACCAGTTAGGATGAATAGTTCTATAGGCCACTTGCAGACTGCAGTTTACACATATTGAGAATTCACTTTGCTTTCCAAAGCAAAGACCTCCTATTAACCAAGTGGTAGCAGTCGTAATCCATGCTACACCGCAATCACTGTAATCCTTCTTCACTCTCTTCCCAGTTTCCCACACAGATGATTCAAATATCTATTTTTCATTTTTATCATAGAGGTACTGTAAGTCTTTTTGGTGTGGTCTACTCTCAGGAGCACTAATATGTTACCATGAAGTACAGATAAATAAACAGTAATAGCTTTGGACAATGCTCATGTGCTCTTGGGTATGCTTACAAAACTAAAATTGCACGATGCTATGCTAAAGCAGGCCTTGAACCTAGCCCCTGGATAAATCAAAGCTTGTTCTTTATGGCTAAGATCACCATCAATATAAATGCAAAACAGTAATGCTCTTAATAAAATGACTGATAAATGTTTCAGTAGATAGAATACAGGATTTCTATTTCATTAGTAAATAACTTCACCTAGGCTAAAAGGGAAACAAAATTCATAGGAAGAAAATAAAACTTCTTTTTCTATATAATCTTCTTTTTATCTAATTCTGACATTGTAAAATAGGATCTAAACTACCATATATAAATCTTGCATGTACTGTAAGACCTAGTAGCTCCCTCACAATTGACAAGGAAAATTAAAAAGCAAAAGGAAAATGACGCATTACTTCTAACATGAAGAAAATCTAGAAATGTAAAAAAATTGGTAAAACAACTGTGAAAGAGAATTCCAAATCAAATTTGAACTACCTTCCAGCATAGACAGCAGCATGACAACCATATCCTTCTGAAGATCCATTAATTCTTTCAGTAATTCGATTTGACTAGAATCCTGCATAATGAACACAGTATGTTATATATCTATTGACTTTTTGACATTTATATACATGCATGCACATTTCACCCTGAAAAATAAGACTTAGAAATTAGAGGCTATTAGTATCAAAAGGAATATCATATAAATATATTCAATTGCTTGACTTCTTACAGGATCAAACATGTAAAGAATCATTAGTGTAGCAGACAGTAATTTAACAGAGGCAAAGTGAAAACTGAAGATAATAATTTTTAAAGCAATAACTGGATATGTCAAGCTCACAAATCATGCCTCTGTAATGTTTCATGTCACCTAAATTAATACTGTTATCTACGTAATCAAGTTCACAGCTGTAAAGTCCTGTAAAAACAATGGCTTTAGCATACAAAGCTCAAACTGTAACATGATTTAAAAATGACTGACTCCATTATTAGCTGCTGAACTTTTACGGAGTGGGAAGGAAGAAGAAAAGTTGAAATACAATTTCAAAATTAAAAGCAATAAAATTCCATTTATATATCCTTAGATAACAGACTAATTCGACACTCCAGGAGAAGAGTGCTAACATCCAAAAGGTCTGATACCCTCTTTCATTACTGAGAGGAGAAGAATCTTAGAGGCTTACATATCTGTACTGAAATAGACACCTAAACATGAAAGATGGATTCTGCGTGAAAGACTCAGGCAAAACTGCAGAAAAAAAATGGTGAAAGAACTATGTATTCAATATGAATACATAAGACTTTTTTTTTTTTTCTCCTGAATTCAGGTAATATGCTTCATTTGTCTATACCTGATTTCATGCCCACTATCTGTAATTCTGTTAACAGGCCTGCTACTCACATGCACTATACTTCTAAAATTTATACCCTCAATTCTGCTGTATTTGAATATCTCTCTGTCTCTTTTACTTCTTCTCATCCTTCCACTATTAACTGTTCTATTATTAATAACCCAAAAGATATTAACAAGTCATTTTGAACTTTATGAAAGAGCTAGCAACTTAAAATTAAAAAGCAAGAAAAGGTACCTGAGACAGTTTCATCTGCATGTGAGCAAACACATGGAGAAAACCAACCACTGCATCCCACAGCCTGCTGTGTGCCAGACTCTGCTGGTTCCCAGTACATGGTCCCTGTTCAGGCAATAAGAAAAGAAAGGCAGGGTTAAATTTGCAAGAAACAATAAAAACAGGAAGGAAGACATAGAGGCAGTGCATAGTTGGGGGCTATCCTTTAGAAACTTCTATGAAACACAAATATACAAACAATACCACTGACTCTGAGCAGTGCCCATTTCTTATAATCATTCAGATTGGGATGTTTTTAGCCAACTACTCATAAACATACTAATTCAGAACCACAAAAATTTTATCTGTTTGTTTGCATCTTTAAAGTGCAAATGCAGAAGGAGTACACACTTGCAAGCTGATTCTTCTCTATTTTACACTGTAAGACATAAATCCTCATAAAAGCTTGATGTGACATTGGTATAAGAGATACGTTTTCCAGCATATTCTACTTGTTCCACAACACAGCATTAAAGAAACATTTTTCTATACACTCCAAATTCCGAGTGCATGCATGAAGCATGCATGAAGCTAAAATCTTTCGATGACTGAGATTGAATAAAATACTTATTACCTAAAAATCACAAAAGACAAGTAGTTATGACATCTCAAAAGTCTTATCATCATTTTTTTAAAAATATTTTGAAATTAATCTTTCAGTGAATGACACATTCTTTAAAGCCCTCTGAATACATAGGACATTTAATTTCCAAATTAAACAAAAAAAAAAACTGCCATCAAACCTGCAGACCAACAAAGTAGATTATCTATCAATAACTGTAAAATTGACTAAACTGCTGAAGTTCAAAAGGAGTCGTGACTGTTAAACAAGTTTTAAAACTCTGTTTCCTATTTAAATACAAGAAATAACGTAGATCTGATGCACAAATGTATCTATATTATATCTCTATTGATACTACATTTATTCACATTGGATCTTTTTGCCAAAAGTAAGACGAAGTTCTGTCAAAATCCATGTTATTATAATGAAACTAATTTACCTGGATATACTCTGTAAGAGTATTGAAAACCTGTTTTGCAACCTGGATGGCTTTGGAAAAGTTTCGTTGTCCTTGCTCATCAATAACATCCTTCCCAGAATAATACCAATAGAAATCACTAATAGATTCCTAAAAACAGTTACAAGAAGCACAAAGAGATTATGTAGCCAAATTGCCTCTAACTGGTTCTTCAGCAGAATAATAAAAATGACATTAAACTGTAATATAGTTTTGAAAAGTGTTTAGTTTATGTAAGTATTACAGAATTTTGAAAAGTAGTTTAATATTTAGTTTTAAGTTTAAATGATCCTTCTGAAGTATGATTTCAAGAATTAGTATTCACTGGTAGCTCAATTCTGCATGCTGTTCCTTGAACAAATTAATTAATAGTAGAAAAAACTGCCCCTTGGTGCGCATGATTATTCTTTCTGTCTCCCCCAAGGGAGAGCTAAGCATTTCAACAAAATAAGCAATACAATACAAATAATTCCTTGTCATTATTACTACTATTGTTCTATAAGGAAAAGCAGCAGTACTGATAAAAGCAGCAACTTTAAACAGACCAGTTTTCACAGACTAGAATTCTTAAACACAATATATTAAATGCTAAAGGCAAAATTTAACTCAGTACATTTAAAACAAATATAGCTGATTAAGTATCATGCGCAGTTCTGTGCATTTTCAGAGAAATCAGAGAAATAGAAAATTTGACTTTACAGCCAAAGAGTAATTTCAATCAAAAGTTTGTTATTTCAATCCACAGTTCAAGTGAATTCATACTCACTGATGTTTACTTCTTGTTTAGCATGTTTCTGCTTTCTACCTGCTCTGTTTGGTTAGAAGACTCCATTATATTTTCCAGATAATGTTTGACATCGGTCTTTCACACTTTTGTCACCTTTGACTCTTACAGTGCAAATAAACAGTATTTTAAGAACCAGTAAAGAATTGCAGAATTTCTCTTAAAAAACATGGGCACCATGAGCAGGACAAATGTGATGACAAATCAATGCGCTCCTCTGGTGTGGTTGAACATTTTACGTTAAGGGTGAAATTTTACTGTAAATAAATGTTTTGTGGCAGCAAACCACTTATTAGTGAAGGAAATTCCAAGATATGGCTAAAGGGACCAGTGAATCATGAAAAGAAAAACAAATGGACAGAAAATAATAATAATAAAAAAGCACATAGATAAAAAAAAATATGAAAGAGAAAGGGGTCTGAGCTTCGTTATAGAGATAGATGCTGAGCATCTCTGGCTATGAGCTGGGCTATTGTTAATACCACAGAAGCAGCAAAAAGACCCAGCCTTTTTTTTAATGTCCAGAAAGTCAGCGCAGTGTTTCCTACTAGAATTCCTTTCTTGGGAAAATAAAATACAGTGAGGATATGCCTCACATTCAGTAACAAGAAAATGACATAGGACCTATATCTAGCAATGCAGAAAGTGGCCATGAAATAGTATCACCTGCTCCAAGGTTTCATAGAATAAGTTAGAGAAGGAGGAACACCAAATATACAAGAAAATATAAAGTAGATACTGCCTTATAAAAAAAAACGAATAAAAGATTATAGTGGTAAATGCTGTGCAGATGCAAGAAATGAATGCTATCTTCTTCATTACTCTATAAATTAATGTACCTGAACTCTCAATAAGTAGTCCACTGTGGAAATGATAATATTAACAGTTGTGTTGTTACCAGTCTGAGTTCTCAGGTAATTCTGAAAATCTAAAAGCACAAAGAAATGCTTAGTTTGCATTCGTATATATGTCAAACACTTACAAAATTATACATTCACATTAATTCTGATTAAACATGATGCAGGAAAGTATAGATTAAAGGAATAGAAAAAAATCTTCTTTTTTTACAAGTATGCTTTAGCTTCAGCAAAGGTTTTAACTCTGATATTTATTGTTTTTTATTGCAGAGACCACCTATCACTCAGAAGAAAACCCATAAGCCAGAAAGCCATATTTTTCACCAATAAAGCTTTAACTAAGCATTACTGCTGACCAGTTTTATCATTAGAGCTCAATAAATACTAATGGAATTACACCTATATTTTGCTAAATAAAGCAAAATTAAGTTCCATTTTTATACAACTCTGCATTACAAAGTCATAAACAAGTCCAAGAGCTATTTTTTTTTTTTTGCTGTTGTTTCAATAATACCATAGAGACTTCTGGGAAACAAATTAAACAATGAAAATATGCTTAACATAATGACTAGTATTGTTTGATTTCATATTTTTAAAACATGCTACTTTCCAAAAGATCTCCTGTATGTCCTTGTAATGATACATAGAATTCTAATTTTCATTTGTGACAAACAGCATGCCACAAAGTCGACAAACATCAAGATACGGTAAATATACTACAAGGCTTTCCATTTCATTTTTCCTCTCAGTCACTGACTAGACATTACAAACCATGTTCATTTTTTCTATAATCTACCTTTCCCAATAAGTCATGATCCAAAACCCATCATTATTTTCTCTATAAAGTCTACATGGATTTAAAAAATAATAATAATTCCACACCAATGCTTTGCTTCATGTACAACCCAGCAGTGAAATCATCTTTCATTATATTTTACAAAAGCAGCAATGTGCAGCTTTTATCCTGAGTTACCATCACCTTGGCTTAAATGCCTACACACCTGAGTTATGTCCTTCACAGAGCAATTGAAGGAAGCGGAAGAGGTCACACGTGAATTCATCATCCTGCATCACTTTTTCTCCTGTAGAAACGGAGCACAAATTATTGCAGTCTGGCAAGTAACTCCCTATGTCTCCCTAAAGAAAATCTCCATATTTAATTTAAAAGAATAAAGAAAAACAGAGAAAAAATATAGCCACTAATAGGTCACACATATGACTTGCGCTTGGCAGATAGTATTTCATTTTATAAAATTAATAATAAATTACAAAACATCTTCATACAAAAAGTGGCAGTAGGAGCTTGGCAGGATTTTAGAAATAATCCCTGTTTCATGTTCTTATTTTATTTTAGTGAGCATGAGTGCTGTACTACACACAAAGATAAGCAGTACATTGGTTTGGTTCCCATTCATAAAATCAGGTTCTTAAAAATACAGAATATTTCCCAAATGAAAAATTAGATTTAGAATAGATTTTAAAATACCTTCTTATAACCTAAGAAATGTACAGATATCTGCATTCTCATACTCAAAAAAAATGACAAAGATTTTGAGGATTTGGCATGAGTTTGTTGTTGACACAAAATAAATATTGGGTATCCATCTCCCTTTAAAAATAAAACACTAAACTTATGAGGAACACTTCCCGATGTGCTTTGCTGAATTAGACCCTTCAGTTGATTTTCTGGGTAGGCAGTCAATATCAAAATTCTTGTCAATGGTTAAAACCTTGCAAGCCAGATAGCTGCATCAGTGTTCAATCCATCATCACATGACAAAATTTTATCAGCACCGAATAACTTTATTTCATTTGCTCATATAAATCTAGTAGGATTTGATATATAATTTAAAATGTAAGAACACATTTTGACAAGCAGTATTTATGATTATTCTTGAAGTCATTCACCCAAATGTAACATTTTGGGGTTTTGACATTCAGACAAGCAGTTCAGTAATCAAAAAATATGTCACATAAAAGAGCTAAGGCACAACAGCCAATGAGATATTCAGTGCTGCAGGTAGGAATTATGAACTCCAAAGTGCAATAATGACTACACAGTTAAGTTTTCTATACCTTTTTTCTAAAATAAAAGCCTGTTAAGATTACTTTATTGTGAAGTTAAGGCACATAAATATGCTACAAAATACTGACAGTGAGGGGAAAAATTGCGCTTTGGTAGCTCTGTTAGTCACAGAAGAAGAAGCCTAATGAATCCAGACAATGACAGTAACAGAGTAACTCAACTTACTGTCAGGCAAAAGAAAGAATTCAACACTGATTACAAAAGATTGTAAAAATCTAATACTAACAAAATTAGTTCAAAAAATCAAATATCAACTGAAAAATCTGTAATATTTCCTCATTCCAAACAAAATATTTCCTTATCCCAAACAAAATTTTCCCAAGGAGCAAATACACTTCCCTTGACCTCTGATGTTTAATTTATTGCTTACTAAATTGTCTATAATTTATTCTAGCCAACACAGTTTAAGAAACCAGATGGGAGCTCTTCATTTCATTTTATACTGAAACTCGCTAGGGATCTCTGAAGTATTTTACATGCAAAAACACTACTGTTCGTAATTATAATCTGCCTTCAGTTTTAGAGTCAGTGTCTTCTTCCCTTCTTTAGAATGATGGTAAGACTCCTCTAGTGATTTACGCTTGTCTAGCTCAGGATTAGGCAGACCATTTAAATATAAATCACCTTCCGGAATCAAATCTTGTCTTCAGCCTCTTGATATATATTTTCTGTGTTCCTTTAAATTCAGCTTGCTTCCACAAAATATAAAGGGCAAAAGGTGATAGACTATTTTCATTAAAATAATAATACCTGATCCCTCTTCAGTCACCATGCCAAGGCCTTCTGCTTTGTTTTGACGTTCAAATGCATTTAGGTCAAGAACACTGCAATGAGAAAAATTATACATACGCTCTGATTAAATATTTGTGATACTTCCTTATGTGAAAGATGACAGAGAAAAGTTTATGAGTTCAACTAGATATACAATCATACTAGACCAAGAAGATGCAAATACTTCTTAGCTACAAGATTACAATATTCAATGCAACATATTTACCACTACTTTTTCCTCTGCAAATGCCAATAGAAGTTAACTCTTTATGACTGATCCATAAAAAAAAAGACAAACACACTTGCCATGTGTGTCAGAAGAGCTCTTTAATTAACATAGATCCATGTCATATGAAGATTTTCATACCACAAACATAACCTTACCCTTTACCCCAAATCCATCACATTACAGATGAAGTGCGGTTTGCAAAAAAAAAAAATGTAGATGCTCTTTCCAAAACTAAACATCCTGTGGAATAAAATCTACCCATGAGGTAATATACCAGTAAAGTAGATATTTTCTTACCTACAGGATTGCATAAGACCAGCAAGACTCTGAAAGAAACCCACATCCTTTTTATCCTTCAGGTAGTCAAGCATTTTCTGCAATAAACAAAAATCATATGCATAGAAAATTAACACATATACTACGTGTTGTTTTAGTCTTAGATTATTGATCATGCTGATGTTTTAAAATAACTCATAAATCATAATTTACAAATTAGATAATAGAGCCTTGTTGGAAAAAAAAATAGGTATTAAAAATGAACATTTAATGCCCATTGCCCTTACAAAAAAAAGAAGCTATGCATTTGGATATTTCGTTGTAACAACAGAAAAAAAAATCACTAAAGTCAATGATTCAGAGTTCTTATATTAATGTTGAATATATATATATACACACATATATAAATAAATAAAATTTTGACCCTATGAATTATAGGCCACAGACTTGTATTGATCTAATAGTCAAAGCACTTGGATGGGTTTATCATAGTCTGAGGTTTAGCTTATTTTAGCTGCAGTTTTAGCTGTCTAGTAGTCAGGTGGCTATTGTCTAAATTGGTTTTATCTTAACTTAATGTAACTCCACAGTGTGATGCCTATCTGTTAAAGGCTGAAATAACAAGAAGTTATTCTCTGTGGAGTGAACCATGATTTTAAAACAAAATGTGTCGTAGAGTGAAGATACAGGATGATACCAGAGGTCCCAGCTGTAAACACAAATCACAATGGCCAAAGACTGATCTCTACAGGAATGCTACAGGAATTCATTCTGTGAATGCGGTAAAACTCATTCTGGAGATGACAGAATAAGAAAAATGGATAACAGCCTATGACAAAAAAGAGCATGGAAGCAGACTGTTAACAACAGTCAACATAACTGCAAGCAGACACAAAATTAAAGAACTCCTCCCCACAGCTTCAACACCCTTCTCCTCCAGTACACTAGGCTGCTGATGGCTTGTCTCTGCCATTTCCACAGCTCTTGCCCTTCTTGCCCTACACCAGCCATTCTGCCTGAGGAAGAATGGTTGACCTTAAGCCTTTTTAGGTGGACCTTAAGGAAAGTTAAAAACAGGATGTTTCAATGCTTTTATGCTTTAATTACATAATTTGGACTATGAGTATTAGTAGTATTGTAACTGAACTGGTAATAATGGTTTCTGAATTCTGATTAGACTTAAAAGTGGAACAAATCATTTTAAAAATAATTTAGCTTGACACGTTGGGAATTCAGAATAAATAAGTATGTAAAAATACCACTGTTCTTATAAGAGCTATAAAATCACGACATCACAAAGAACCAGCAATAGTTCATACAGACACTTTATCAACTGACAAGTCTCCAGTCAATACTCTTTGTGAGAACAAAAACTGAAAATAATATTATTTTTGCCTGCACTTGGTCACTTCAATTAAAAATACCACTGTTCTTATAAGAGCTGTAAAATCATGACATCACAAAGCTAGCTACAGGAGAGCTTAATTATTACCAGGTTTCTGTATAAATTCACACTGTCCTACAGCAATGTAATAATATTAGGCATGAATCCACAGGGACTCAGGAATCTTCAGCTAGTGCAGAATACACTCTGTATAAGGCACTTTTCTTCAACAGTACGTAAAACTGCTAACACAGCAGACTTGTCCTCTGTTCTTCACATTATTTCCCTGTAGATCGGCAAATGAAGTCTAAGTTTTCTGCTTTTAGCACTACAGCTCTACCACATAAGGTAAGGACTTCTGAAGTTGTAAACAAATTTAGCGTTGAAGACTGGGACCAGTAATTTTGCTCTACTGCCTACAGGACAATTGTAATCTCCACAGAATCTCTTTGAATTTTATCTAGAAGTTTACAATTTAACATAATTTTACTCCCCTCATACGAAAGTGCGAAAGGCATTTCTCTTAGTCCAGTGTTATGATTAATTAGATGTGTACAGTCAAAAAATATGTACATAAACAAGACATTTCTGTGCACTGTTTTCTTCTAAGGAAAGGAGAAAGAAGACAAACAGCACTTGACAAATGATAGTCACATTACATAATTCAGTATTACAATAATAAGGACTGTGGTATAAAAATCTATACGGACTATAATAGTTAAAAAGAAATGAGTACTTTACCTGTTGAACTGTAGAATTTCCTCCATTTAAAATGGCAATCCCTAGCTTCAGGGTAGCTGCAACCATTGGTCCCATCTCACCTTAAAATTATTAAAAATGTGATTAACATTGCATTAAAAATAAGTATATTCGGTTAACTTATCCATGCGATGACTTGAATGGTAACTTTTCAGGAAGGACCCTTTTGTTCCTCATGAAAACCATATTTGTCATCATCTCTAGCATGATTTAGAATCTTCATGTGTGCCTATAGACATAGAGTAATATGTATACTGCACACAAAAAAGACATGATATAAGACAAGAAGAGCAGACATTCTGAATATATTCTCTTTCATTTGGAAAATTCTCTTTCATTCAGGATAGCATCCAGTAATTTATTTAAGGATGAGTGCAACATTTAGAGCTAACATTCAAATTTAACAATGTTTTTCTACTGTATGCTACCTTCAACAGATTTTTCCTATTTCTTCATGAACGGATAATGATCTCAAGTTGGTAAAAAAATCAATACTACAGTAGAAACAGTTCACAGAAAAGACGATGAACAGATCAAATGTCAGCCTAATTCATACTTTAGAAATAGCTAAAGTACACCAAAAAAGCAATACTTGGGGAGTGGAAAAGACCAAAGTCTATACCTCCTTCAGAACTGTGTACCTCCTGGAATCTGGGGCCTTTTTATCACCACATATTGCTCAAGCTATGAACTTCTCAACCACTAGAAACAATGATAATAACAGATACCTCGTGAAACATTTTTTGCATAATCTCCCAATATTTTTTGAAACTTTGGGTACATTTTGAAAACAAATCTTAATGCCAAACAGCTTTAGCTTTTTTGCCCAACAAAAAATGCAATAATTTTAAAGACAATCAGAGATAAATTTTAATATATAATCTGCACAACAAGATCTTACCTTTACTAGCACTGATTGTCTGAAGAACCATCTCAGCAGCACCACGGTCATGCAGTCTGGCTTGCTGGTACAGAAGTTTTTGCTTTTCCATTTCTTTTTCCTGAACACAAATTCCAGTCATTTAAGATGAGGACTTAGTTACTAACAGTTCTCCAAAGGTTTTGTTATTTCTTAGTATATGGGCTCTATGACAACATCATGGACCAATTTAATATACACAACAATACTGAACAGATATTTAACATGTTCAAGTAATATTACCCCTTGGTGTTTTTCTTTAATGTACTTTTAGTGGTTTATCTGAAAAGAGAGTTATCTCAATCGTATATCGTTAGATTAGTTGTAAGCCCATATTCATAGTAAATATATACTGCATATATAAACTTGCACTTATGTGCTCTGTTTTTGCACAATTCACAGCCTTAATAATCTTCTATAGTGTGATCTTAACTTCATACTGCTCAGCATATGATTCTTGAGTTGCAAGTTGTTGCTGAATACCAGAGTAACTGAAACATCTCAGAGAAATTTTTTCCAAAAGTCTTGTTATGATACAATACAGTTTGCCCACCCTACCAACAGAATATTTGATAGAATGCACTGTGCTTTTATATTTTGCATTCTCTAGCGGCAAAAAACAATACTGCATGGCGTTGCTTGAGCAATGGCTGAAGTTTGTTCTTTATAATTTAAACTACCACTGAAAACATAAAGAAAAAAATAAAAAGCAAACATAAAGGCACAGCTAATTCCAGAGGACTTTGAGCTTTCACAAAGTTAATTAAAGATTACTGGAGAATTGAGGATGACTAAGCAGTATAAGTTGCAAAATAGAAGTTGCATAGAGCCCTATGACAGTGAGTCCATCAGATGGCGTGGTAGAAAGCTTAGTCAAAGGAACATGACACAACTGGTTAGTATCATGTCCAAAAACACAACGCCCAAAATATGTATGACCTAAAAGCAGGAACAGCTGCAGCAGAAGTAGCCAGAGTGACAGCTTTGCTGCCATAAACTTTCCATCCAAATTACAGAAAAAAGATATTGGAAGATGGAAGAGGTTTAAAAAATGAAGGCTTGCTAGATAGAGGATATGAATAATAAATTAGAAAATAAGAGGTAAAAAAGAGAAATGTGTTCAAATGAATGAAAAAAGAAACCTTCAACTCAAAAGCAAACCAACACAGACATTTATGCTGTTACCAGAGAGTTCTCGCCGAGGCTGGCAAATTTGTTTCTTAAATCTTTGATAATATCGTGCTGCGGAAACAAAATTCATCAGGGTTTTTTTTTCACACTATTAACTCTCCTGTGATTAAATTGTCTTTCTTTTTTTTCCCTTAAATTATGTGATAGATCTAGATGGAGGCACAAAAAGGTTAAAAAAAAATTAAAAATGGCAGCTTTGCTTTCTATTTAGCCATGCTGAGGTTTGAAAGTTTTGCCTTCATGTTTAAACCTCTTCCTGGGAGTTCAGGAAAAACAAAACAGAAGTAAACACACGTACACACACACATACATACACACACATATACACACACACATACACACCTACAAAACATCAGATGATCATGACACCACAGGTTCAGTATAGCTACAAGAAAATATTTTCATCTGCTTCAAGACATGAATTAAAACTGATCAGTGTTTGATTTTAGAAGACTATCCCCTATTTCTAGTTGCATTTGGTATAGACCAAACAATCTTCCATTTTTCTTCCACTGAAAGGTTTGTTTGTCACAAGCCTAACGTGACCTATGCTACTTTCATTATATAATATTTTTATTGATAAATTTATAGGGGTGCTTGTAGTAAGCATCCTCATAATCTGTGGACTAACCCAATGTATATGCACAACTGCAGTTGCATGGTAGGAAGATGCCTTGCCTGGAAGTCAGAAGACTAGAATTTTCCCAGGGAAAATCAAGGTCTCTAGGTAACCAGTGACAAAGTGGACCAAAACCAACAAAACAAAACAAAACAAACAAACAACAACAAAAAAAAACATTTCTACAAGCAATCTTTCCTTTCATGATAACTTCCAAAGAGGTTGTTTCTTTTTCAAACTGAAAATATCTTTGCGATGCTATATATTCAAGTCTGGTTGAGAAATTAGAGTGTCAGGGATCCTGCTATATGCCAGCACCAGTCTATACTAAAGAGTATACTAAATTAGTACTCAAGGTAACTCCTTTTCTCAGCAGCGTTAACAAGTATTACTTTTACTATTAGATTTTTTTGTTGTTGTTGCTGTTTTCTTGCATTCTATTATGCCTTGCTATATGTCAGAAAAACTACCAGAACAGCCAGTGGATTAAATTTCCTCATTCACAGACTCATCACAGCAACAGCAAAAATATTTCAAACTAAATTAAACATTTAAAGTAACTAAATAACCAGAATTTTTATAAAAAAGTAAAAAATGAAATGTACAAGTGTATCCACCGAAAAATAAATTCTCCAACAAGGTGCCATACCAAGTAGGATGTTTTTAACACACTCTGAAAGTATAAATATTTTTAAAGATTATTTTAACTCGCTTTTAAAAAAAAAAAAAAAGTAACAAGTAACCATATGCCAAGGCGGATACTACATCTGCTAGGCATTTATGTCATCATTAAAAAAAAAAAATCTGAGATCACTGAGCTGAGGTATCTATGATAACCCATATGAATTGCCAACAAATGCTCACACTGTTAGAGTTACCTATCACCTTTTCAATGCTGGAAGACACGTTCTCACTCAAACTTAACTTTTTGTTTTCAGAATTATACCCAAGATGTATGCTGTTAGTTAGTATATGCTAGATTTTTATTTGCACTGATTTTCAGAGGATTGAGAAGACCTGCTCTACATTCACATTCTGAAACACAAATATTTTTAGGCGAATCAGTGAATTCAGAATCGTAGTGAATCTGTGAAGAAGATTCTATCCTTGGAGAACAGTATTGATTTGCATGTATCATTTAGTTTTATATTAACAACATAGATTAATTCAGTCTACAAGAATCATTGCTATTTTTACCATATGTTTTATGATAGAAGATAATATAGTCCTAAGAATTATGGGGATTACAGGTACAAGTAACTCAGCAATTATCATTAAGAAAGTTTATAAAATCAATGTTTATTCCAAAGTATTATTCTCCTTCTACATTCAGGACCGTTATTAGTCATCAATACAACAGTAAGTCTATCAACAGGATCAAAATCAGAAGACAATTTTTTCCTCAAATTATTTGGGTCTCCATAAATCTTTCTAAAATCACATACATAAAATCTGTAGAAGACTAAACACTGACTTGTTTTCTGCAATCTTCTTTTAAGACCAACTAGAGAATATGAAAGTGTAGTTTTGAACAGTTTTGAAAAAATAATTATTTTTTTGTTTTCTGAGTTTTAAGACTTCTAATGACTTTAACATCGTTTTGATTTAGAAACAGATTATATGTATTTCCAACAGTTGTACAATGAGCTGATTCCACAACTCTACAGTTACAAAACGCCACAAATTTACACATATCACTCTGAGTAAAACCTATACTTCAGCAGTTCTCTAACTGCTGAATCTAATGCTACATAAATTCTTGGTGAAATCTTCACTTACTCAAAAAGTTTAAGTCGTCATAGTGCTTTCTGATCATTTTTGTCATGTATCATTTTACAAAACCATTATGAGGGAACTTGGAGTTCTATCTTTGAAGTCACAACACAAAAGCTTGTTCTAACAACAAAAGCTGTAGCTGTGGCAAAGCAGTAGCTTGAAATTTGTAGGCAATGAAGTTGCATTAACTGAATTTAATAAGAGCTTTAACTGATGAAAGTATCACTCTGAAAATTATTTATTTTCTTGTGATTGTAATTGTGATTCGTGGACTGTCCTCAGCAGCTAAACCATACAGGGAGGTTAGGAGGAACTGCAGAATATATAAAGAAGAGCTACAAAAAATATTTCCCCTTTAAAAATAAATAATTTCTATCTGCATGGAGTGACAAAATAAACAGAATAAGCAAAAGGATGTAAAAATAAAAGAATTTCAGCCCAACTATTTAAGGATACACTGCTGCTATATATTCCAAGCCGTAAGAGCCTCTTGTACCCCAATTTTAGAGAAACTGAAATTTTTTGCTTACACCATCCAGCAGGACAATATGTAAACAGCTCAGCAAAAAGATAAATAAGGCACTTGATGAGACTGTCATAATAAGGCACTGATGAGACTTTCTTTTTTATAGAAAACCTAATTCCAGTGGTCTTGTTCAGAAAAGCTTCCAAAGGTGATTCATATTTAATCACTGCATCACTGTCTGCTGGACGATAGTTTTAGAAGCATTTTCAGGTATCAACTTGTCCCATCATTATGATGTGTGTCAATTCAGCTGCCACTAAATGCCACTAAGTATTTTAAATGGTAGCAATTATAGTTGTCATCAAAAACCACTGGACAAAATTTCCTGCTTGTAATTTGATGACTTTTCTGAAACCAAAAGAACTGCACCAACCAACACCAAAAATTTTGTGAAACTGATGAGCAATCACAGAATGAACACTTTTGTGTGGTACCTTCCTTATCTATATATAAACTCTACTAAAAAGATCACAGGTTAATTTGCAGAGGGGATCCCAACATTAGTTACAAAAAAAAAAAAATGTTGTTAGACTTAATCAAGTTTCAGAATAATGATTCCTTCAACTAAAAAAATGAGAAAGGGAAATGATTTTTGACCAGAGAAACTTACTTTCAGTTCCCTTCCTAGACTCAAAGGTAGATTTAATACAGAGATCAAATTTCAATTTGTCACACAAAAAGTTCATGAAAGGATACAGCAGTAGATCTGAATAAATGCAAAACACACCCACAGATTTTGCTGAAGTAGATTATGAAAGCGCAGTTTGCGAGAACACATTATTCTTAGATTAGTTTTTGTAGATGTGGTTTATTGAAGTCAGTTTCTGAAATCAGAGGGCAATTCTGAAAATGTGAAGTCAAATAGGAGCTGCTTTTAAGAGTTTATTTCATTTTTACAGAGAACCCTGCAGTACAGTTAGCAATTTACAGTTGTTTCAAATACTTGCTTTAAACGTTTAAGATACCTCTTCCTCTGTCCTCTCCTTTTAGCAGAGCATGATATCTTTTTTTCAGCTGCTCAAAGACTGAGTTTTGGCAACCATGCCCACAAAGATTCTTAATGTATCAAAAAATGAAAAGTAAAATCCAATCCATTATGGGTGGGGAAAAAAAATGAACAGGAAAAAAAAAGTGCTTAATAGTTCGAATGTTAAATTCCTAAAAATTGTGGCTATGGAGACCAGCCTCAATTCATACTATTCTTTAACAGAACAGTGTTACTTTATTATAAACAGTGTAGTGCTGCTCTGTCTATTCAGGCTTTGTGATAGGGATCATCTCAGAAGAATTAGATCCTGAACTGAGACCTGGCATTCTATGTCTGAGAAAACTGACAGCATGATTTATCCTTAATATAAAAATTCAGTGAATACAAAGATTTAACAGCAGAGTTGCTTCTAACGGGATGAAGACATTTAACAAAGGAAGCTGCTTTTCCCCCATTTCTTTTCTTCATAGATGAGTTGGGCTTTGATTCCTCTATTTAAGTCCCCATCCTACACATACTTAGAACACCTATTGCCAGTAGAACAAGTGACTTAGACTCAGAAATTAGTTTGCATTGGACTAGTGAAACACTTTTATGAGAAATCTTAGTTTCTGTCAGATGGAATCAAGCACAGACAGAATCACAGAATGCTTAAGGTTGGAAGGGACCTGTAGAGATCATCTAGTCCAATTCCCCTGTTCCAGAAGGGACACCTAGAGCACGTGGCACAGGGTGGCGTCCAGGCAGGTTTGAATATCTCCAGAGAAAGAGACTCCACAATCAATTTGGGTAGCCTGTTCCAGTGCTCTGACACTCTCACAGTAAAGAAGTTCTTCCTTATATGGAGGTGGAACTTCTGCGTTTCAATTTACACCTGTTACCCCTCGTCCTGTCACCAGCCACCATAGAGAAGAGCCTGGGCCCATCCTCCCTACAATCACCCCTCAGGTACTTGAACATGTTAATCAAATCTCCTCTCAGCCTTCTTTTCTCCAGACTAAACAGGCCCAGCTCTCCTTTCCTCATACGACAAATGTTCCCGTCCCTTAATCATCTTTGTGGCCCTCTCTAGAAGCTCAATGTCCTTCTTGTACAGGGGAGCCCAGAACTGCACACAATGTTCCAGGTGCCACTTCACCAGAGCTAAGTAGAGGGGGGGGATCACCTCCCTCGACCTGTTGGCACCGCTCCTCCTCATGTAGGCCAGGATCTCATTGGCCTTCTTGGCCATGAGGGCACATTGCTGACTCGTGGTTAACCCATTGTCAACCAGGAATCCCAAATCGCTCTCTGCCGAGCTGCTTTCCAGCAGGTCAACCTCTAATCTGTTATTCCTCCCCAGGTGCAGGACCCTGCACTTGTCCTTGTTGAACCTCATGAGGTTCCTTTCTGCTCAACTCTTCATCCTGTCTAGGTCTCTCAGAATGGTAGCACAGCCCTCAGCAATGTCAGCCACTCCTGCCAGTTTGACACTGACAGTAGCTCTACTGAGAGTAAACTGCATGTCTATTCAATAAGATAGCAAGTTACCTTAGAGAAAAAGAGCAAGGAACAAAGATAATCACAATAATTCAAAGGAAATATAAGCAAACGAATGCAAGTAGGCACACACCCATGTGCAAACAATATTATTGTGGATTTATATTGTGTTCTGCCCACTGTCCATGCAGTGATTCCCATATACCTTATTCATAACTGAAATGAGACTACATTTCATGAGGCATGAGCTTGAATATTGCTGCAAAAATATACTCATCATTGCTACTGTATCTCCATTGCTTTCATTCTGTAAAGATGTGGGATTTTAGACTTCATATATTTTTTGATGCTTAGGACAGCTATACAGTTTTGTTTCCATACAAAATCAAGTCAATCTTTTTGCGTGCATACAAACATGGGAGGAAAAATAACCACTGGATTTTGAGGTAGATAAATATATACACACACAGAAAAAAACAGAGGCACTCCCACTATGCACCTGAGGTACATATGATCTCACATCTTTACGACTGTTTCCTGTCATGCATGAAGGAAACAAAGATTATTTATCATTGTATCTTCTGCCTTTTTAAAACTCTGTCAGCAAGACCGAAAGTTTTCTGTGGCGTGCATAGCATTCAGTGTAGGCTAACAATTTAGGCAGCCTGAAAGATATGTCATGTTTAAATTGCTAGATTAATGGAAGAATTGTTACATTGCATTGTTACATTGCTTATTTACTTCCTTTTGGGTATTCATAATACGTGCGTGTGGAAATTATGGCATTAAGCACATTTCATCACTCTCTGTGAGTGTATTTATCTTCTAGGATTACGCTTTTGAAGTATGAGAGTGGAAAAGATCTGTGCAATATTTTTATGGAGTAAGAGATACTCCTGCAGTATATCATCTCTTTCAGTAGTCATATTGTAAGCTCTGTCTTTTGTGGGATGAATGTTAGTAAAAAAATAAAAAAATAAAATAAAAAAAAACAGCAAACAGAAAAACACAACTATCTTTCTTCTTCTAGTGGAGAAGGTTATAGACATCCCCAGTATTACCATACGCACAGAACTTCAAAGCTACTGCCTAGAGCCTGACAGTCAGTTAAAACTCTGCATTCCCAATCTCAAGTGAATCATCTCTACTAAGTTAGCCTCTATCAGCACAGCAGAGAGCTGCATTTAATCACCCTGATAAAAAAATACCTACCTTGCACACTAGATATTTTCTCAAAACACCATTTTTGAAGTACTATCAGCAAGCTCTCTGAATCAGATGGGAACTGAGACTTCTGCTGGCATAAGGCAGGCAAAAAGCTCAGCTGATGCTCAAGCACGTTAGCACCGAATGGTGATATATCCAAGAATGCATATACATATATATATAAAAAAAGTTGGCATAAAAATTAACTCTGTGATATTTCACAGCAATTGCCTGCTTGTTTTTAGAGAAAAAAAGGAACAACTAGGAATGATCTTATACCTGCTTCAGAATACAACCCTAGGTATGATGTTTCTAGCAAATACTACCACAGCACAGGCTAAGGACTTAATCTACCCCAAAGGATCTGAACTACAGAGAAACTATGATATACTTGATGTACACTGTGACACACACTGGAAATAGAATTCTGCTAGTTTATGAGAAATGTATGTCCAGTAACACGCAAAAAAGCTTGACTGCCTTCCCTTCAAAGCCAAATAAAGACAGTTTTAATTATCCAAATAAATTAAATAATAACTGTAAAGAAAGTGATGCAGAAAAGGCAGGAATATTAAAAAAACATGAACAAGCCAAATGACACTCCATTTCCCACAATGGCAATGTATTTTTGTATGGCATAGTTTGCACAAATCTTGGAGCCTTTAAAAAGCTTGTATACACAACGAGTTTGGTAGAAATAAGTCATGCTGGAACTGAAATGTTAGAAATGTTTTCAGGACCCTTTAGATGAACTTATCCAAGATGTTGGGCCTAAAATTCACAAAATTAGACCCAGACAAATACACATACATTCTTTTTTTGTTTTACCTTGCTGCGTTGGGATCCTGTGACCTTAAGGAAGGGCAAGGACAAGAAGCGAAATAGCAATAAGAAAAAGACGTCCATTTTTTTTTCTGTAGGTGATTGACCAAAAACATACATACACAAAACTGTCTTTTCAACAGATTAATACATATTTTGAATATAAGTTTCAGAGCTACAGGAAAAATAATAAAGAAAAACAAATGGATAGGATCTTCTCTCACAAGATAAGGTTAATGTTGAACAAAGAACCCATTAGAGTTTAGATAATGGAGCACTAAAATTCTGTATTGATAAAGTTCTTAATTCACTTCAAATCTTCCATTTATAACTTTCACATTTATAAGGATAAGAGTTTTATTTGTCTAACAACCATATATGAGTTAACCAACAAAAGCTTAAAGAAATAAATATTCTTAGTCAATGAAACATCATATTGGAATTTCAAAAAAAGGAACACTCAACTTTGTATTTAATCTTAGATATTTATGAATGTTTAAGAATAGAAACTTTCTAATTTCTATATGCAGCCAAACTGGGAAGACACAGTTTAAAAAATCAGTGCTATTTCAAGTAGCACTACGTAAAAAACATACAGACTGCATTTGATATATATAAAACAATGTGAATAAAAGCTAAACATGCCCTCAAACAATACAGAAAAATCAAAGCAGCACAGATATTTTTGTATCAAATAAAGCAGTATCTTGAGAGAATAAAACAATATTAAAGCATGTATTTTATGTTTCTATGTTTTATAAAGATATTAATATTAACTTATCGATAAGACATTAGACAACTTTAAATGTCAGGGATTACCATATGCTTAAAGATATTAATCAGCTAATTAATTCCCTCTGTGTCCCTCAGAATGACAAATTTCTTGTAATTTCCTTTTTATTAACAGAAAAAAAAGAGAGAGATCCTAGAGCAAACACATAACAAGAACACAAATCTCTCATTCTTGCTATTAAATCATGTAATTGTGTTTCCTAATAACAGTGATTATTATTAGAAAATCAACTTTAATTAACAATAATTACACATTTCCTATTCTCAACATAAGAGTCTCAAGGAGTTAAAGCTGACTTTTTACTAAGAAGCACTTCTGAAAATATACATATATATACATATATATGGACATAAAAATATCATCTAGTTTACTGGTACTGAATGTAAATTACTACTGTAAAAAAAATCAATTCAATATTTCAACCATCCAAACTAAAACAGAACCTAATACTTTGCAAGATATGGCCTATTCTCATCAGATTTTCAGATTTATTTGCTACCCATATTTCTCTTTAGAAACTGGAAAGCTAGTCAATTACTCTGATAATTTAATCTTCTATTATGTGACACTGTTTTATTTTACTATCATGAAACTGATGACTCGTATTTGCCAATCCAAATTCTGACATGCATTTCACTGACATAATAAGCTGCAGTAAGCCATGAACCAAGAAACATAAATGTCAGTTGGAAGCTATGAAACAATGTCAAATATGACAAGAAAAATAAAACAGAATTCTAATCTTACTTCAAAGCTCTTCACTTCCTCTTCACCATCATCATCATCTTCATCATGACAGCTCTGCAACCATGAAAAAAGAAAGCATATATTAATAGAAATGGGGGCAGGGTGAGGTGGTTAAGCCTTGGTTCCGTTTACACATGATTTCTTTTAGTCTGCCTCATTATTTTTTATTAAAACATTGGAAATGTAGGAGCGAATGAAAAAGTAAATACCTTTGCCATAATGTCAGCATAGGCCATGTACAGGAAATCTTCATCCAATTTGCTGGGTAATAGAGGAGGAATAAAAAAAAGATGAAGATTTGAGCAATTATAGTAGAATTCAAATGTCAAAATAATTTTAAGCTCCTTCAAAAATATTTCAAGGGGATTTTACGCTAATAATTAAGTACAAAAGTCTTTTTGAAATGAGGAACTAACTAATACAACTCAAAAAGGCAAGATAACTACAAAGGGCTCAGAAATTAATAATCAGCTTCCAGCAAAGATAACATAGCTAATTTTTCAATTATGCCTAGATATATATTTCCTATTCGGAATATAACTTCTATATGGAATACAAACAGACAGGAGTGATAGATACCCGTGTGTCTACTCCTGAGCGATAGTCCTGAGTATAATGAGGATGGTACCTCCTGCTGTGACATCAAAGTTTATAAGGGCATCTGCTTGTCCTTAGAAAACTCCCAACATCTCACTCTCAGTCACGGTAAAATCTCTTTACATGGAGGGCTTTTGGTGCAAGTTTAAACAAACTTACTATACATGCTTAAGCTCATGTTCTGACTTAGCCAATACTATCTAACTTAACATGAATAATTTCAAATATAGAAGTAATCTCAAAATCTATATATACTTCACAGTCTCCGCAACATCCCTACCATTTTTCAGTTAATGCTGTTCGACTGAATAGCAGAATAAGTTGATGTAAAGGATCAACTCTTTTAAGGCCTTCATCTTCTTCTGGTGGTTCCTCTCCAGGTTTCTTT
>NW_010585014.1:188829-208796 GCF_000705375.1 Tinamus guttatus | reverse complement strand
AAGAGATGGTGTTCTAATCTTAAACATGCTCCCATGGAAATACTTATAGATATCTATGTGTACTATACCTCAAATATAAAAATGTTACATCTATCGTCTTTCTTTAATTGTACCAAATACAACTGGCTGCAGTTGAGAATAGGCTTCTAGTTGACATGTATGCATGATTGCTTCACTTGCTAGTCTGTTTCCATTATTAGAAGTGAAAATGATGGCCATTAAAGGTTCATATCACTTTTTTTTTCTCCAATATGTGGCAGCATCTGTAACAAGTTCTGAACAATGCAGATTATAACTGCAGTTACTTCTTACCATTACAGGAGTCTCCCCCTGAGTTCTTTATTTCAATCTCATTTAGGATGTTGACCTTTTTCTTTAATTAAATGGCAGCTTTCTGTATTCAGTAATGTTACTATTCAAAATACCTGTCTAATATTATTAAACTGATGAAGCAAAACGGCAGAGGTTGTGTTAACATTTTATCCAAGTTATTAGATTTCAGAGATTTAACTCAAAGTACAGGGAGGATCAAATTCACCAACAAATGAATTAAGTAGAATTCATTTTTAAAGTATAGCATATACAAAACAACCTAATTTTATCACATTTCTGGGAAATAAACATTCTTAAGTTTTAATATTTTGAGACAGTTGCCCCATAGTTATTTAAATGTAAAATAAAAAGTATAGTTAAAGTTAATATAAGTGGATAAAGCATATAAGACATGGGCATGTTAGTGGCCATTTGTAAATGTTGAAGATCTAAAAGATTTAATGCATTCTAGTTACACATTTGTTCGGTGTATTATTCCTATAATGTCTACTGACAAAACTAATCAATAATTTTGTTATATCACATAAACTTAAGCGCCCAGATAGTCTTACTAAAGACGAAGCATACTTTTTATAGTACAAAGTTAGTTTTAAATATCTCATGATATTTATTTCATACATTAAAAACCTAGTTTTCTTACACGCTTGATCTGTATGAGCTTTCCCAAAGCACACCTTGCATAGCAGCATAATCAAGCTCCTCAAATAAAGAAGTGATGTTTGCTTTCCCTCCCTTCCCCCGCCGATATACACAAAAACAGGATAAATGGTAATGCCACTTTTGCTCAAAATAAAGACAAACACCGTCATATCTGTTTTTATGGAACTGATTAGTCTAAGATGATGGATTCCCTTAGCTTTATATTCTGTCCTTTTGACTTAAATGGCTTTAATGTGGATTTTAATACCCTCAAAAACATAGAAGCTGATGACAAAAAAAAAAAATAAAAAGGAAAAATCTTTTTATTTTGTCCACAGAGCAGAAGGTAAGGAGATTACAGCAACTGACATTTGACTTAGACAAAAGTTTAAAAATCTTTAAAATGACAGTGAAGCTAAGAGACTGTCTGAGGAGATCCTGAAATCTCCACCAGTTGAACTATTAATGCCTATCAGCATGACTTGCATGCCTTCATGTGGAGGTAGTTTAGATTATTTCTTATGTACCTCCCAGATTTAGAGTTGTGATTATATTCGTGTTAATTCATAATACATTCCCACAGCCCTTTGTACCCAGACGTACTGCTAAGTCTTCTATCAGCTTATCTTCAAAATAGTGTTCTTCTGTTTCAATCCAAGATTTATCATAGCCTTGAAGAAAGAGATTGACGGCTCGGTGCCTAAGAAAGGAAATTTAAATCACAAATGGTAAGTTTTAAAAAAGAAAAGATTTGGTCAATATAAACTTCACTTAATTTGGTGAAATATCCAGACATGATAACTACCATTTAAAGAGGAAGCAAAATTTCTCTGGTTAAACTAGTCCAAACCATCTATTTTAAAAATATTGCTTACAGTAATATTCTCTGTTTAAAAATGTGCCACACCTCTAAATATCTGTAAAATTAATATGGAAATGTAACAATAAATGATTTCAGGAACAAATAATTTATGCAACTTTAGGGAACTAATTTTAAGTAGGAAATAAAATCAATTACTTGGTTAAATTAGTGAGTTTTATTCTGAATGTGAAAAGTTTTCATATTATTTTAAGCCCTTGTGCTTCCCAGGAAAGACTCTAAATTCAACTCAAAAACTACAGTGATAGTGATAATAGGCAGGCCTTTTGGAACAACAGGGCATGTTCTTATCTTGGAAAAATCTGATACAAATTGTCTGGAAATTATTTTTAGCAATTACTGTGAAAAAGCAGATTTTTTCTTTCTCTTTTGCCAGGTCATTATTTCCAGGATCTCAAGATTCTGAGATTCACCTGGCTAGAGAAGCTATTCTCTTGAACAAGAAGGAAGGGGGAAAAGATAGATAGAGACATGAAACACATAAAGTACGTCCATATATTTCTTGCTCAATAGAATGATACTCGTACAAATGCACAGTAAATACACAAGTTTCCCTCAGATAAATGTTACCAGTTTATTTCCTATATTTAGAAGATTTTGGTGTCTAATAACAATAACGGCTTTATAGTTCCTGACCTGGACCACATCTTAGGAGGAAATTTCTCTTTCAAGATCATCTTAAAGTGATCCTGATATCTCTATATTATCTCTTATGAAACGCTTTCAGAAAAGAAAACATCCCAAGAATAATGGGCAGATTAACACGAGGGAAAAACACATATTTGAACGGATATTTTTTTGAAAGATATATTACTGTACTGCCGTGTATAGTGTACTTTACAGTGTAGAATTCGCTGTTATTGCTGTTATTTTTCTTCCTTTAGAATTCACTAAATAGCATCTCATGAACGTAACTACAATTCTGAATCGTAGAAACAGTATAGCTTTTACCTGGGAAGATTATACAATGGTGCCATTCTAAAGCAGGCAACTACTGCTCTTTTCCTCTGTTTAGACAACAGTTTGTGCCACACTGCTTTTTTGGACCTCTGAGGATGCTCAACCTGGTATATAAAATACACAGGGAAAAAATAAATAACACATCTTTCCCCTACTGTATATGCATAATAACAAAAAGGTTAGATGACAGAAAAATCGACTGGAAAAATAATAGATCAATGGATAAGATAATGTGTTCTAGATAGAATTCAAGTGATCAACCTAAATGTAGAAACAAAATCTAAAATTAAATGAATTGAATATTGAAAAATTAAAATCTAAATCTAAAAATTAAACAAACTGAAAATAAATGAAAAGGCAATTTTTTTCTTGTAAGTTTCAGGTATTTTCTCTTTTTAACTTTTAATTTAGATGGAATATTATTGTCACTGAAGCCATTTTTCAGAAAACCTTAAATTTTTATATACAGTACCCTCAGCTTTTTCTGTTGTATGTTACTCTTGACATATGTACACTATGTAAATTGTATATTTTCATATTGGCTTAGCCAATCTTTTTAAAGAAATTTGTTTGCATACTATTATCTTTTACTTGCAATATGTACCAACACTGGCTATAATGCAAAGAAATCAAGTTTAAAAAATGAAAGACAAGTGCAGAGCTTTAATGGGGACTGAATCGCTTTGACTAATCTGAATAGCTAATGTGAATATAAGATATGCCAAAACACTTCAGCTACATTCTTTTTATGTTTATCTAGAGATAGAGTCAGATATAGTCTACTGTATCCTGGCTTTACATCAGCATGAGATGAGATTGGGTGTGCTATGTCCTCATTTCTCCAGTTTTCTCCATCCTGATTCCATCCAAAGAAAATGAAGGGTCCAGAAGAGCAATAGCACACTACAGCCCTTAAGCAGATAACTGGGAACTATGATGGCAGGCTTTGTTACGGATCATTCCTGCCCACGTCTACTCACAGTTTTTATGACTTAACATGTACTCCATAACGATTATTTGGTTCGACTTAACCTACATAATTCTTATAGAAGCCTCCATTTTTTATCCTACACAAACAATAATTTGGGAATCAATGTCAATATATTCATTTATTGTGCTAGAGGATCAGTAGCTCCTTTATCTCCCCACATCAACAAAAGAGTCAACAGAAGTCAACATCTCTAACGTGAAAGACTTGGTGATTCTCCTTTATAACAAAATAAAGCATTTTATTTTAAAATACGCAGTGAGGATTATATTTATAAAGACTCCTTATTCAATATACACATAGTTATCCAAGAGGATTGTGTTAGTTTATTGAAATGCCAAAAAGAATGAACAATTAAGGGATAAATATTTAATCAAACTGCACAGCATTCAGTAAAATGGAAAATTACACATGGTGAAAGATTAAATGGTGACATTCTAGTAGAACCTACTAGTAATCTTCTAGATGAAAAATTTAAAAATTAGCAAAATTTGTTATGCGAAAACATAAAAAGTATCCACTGCAGTCAAAATGAAGTCAGAGCTAATAATTTGTAAGTCAGGCAAAACCAAATGTGCAAGTTAGGTAATTAATATCTCCAGAAACTATATTAAATTCTCTATACTTTCCCAAAAGAAATATCCTCGGCCTACACAAGCTGATCTCTGAAAATAATAAAAAGAAAGAAATTAATTGCTCATGGAATGAAAATACAGAGACTTAACTGAAGTACAGTATTGCACTTTGTAAGTGCCATAAGGAAAACAGACACAGTTTTGCACATGGAGAGCAAAGAACTGCAAAACTATTATAAAAACAAACAAAAATGCTATTCACATGTTCATTATTTTTTAAGGCACAGAATTACCCATTTCATTAAAAGAACCAAAAAATCCCTGAGTGAGTTATTGCCTACACAAGGGAAGTAGAATTTCAAGGCCAAATCTCCAAACTTTAATGTGCAAAGTAGAAAGAGCAAAAGTAGCCAGCAATTACTTCATTACAAGCTGATCAGAAGATTTAATCTGAAATCCTGACCCAGTATTATGAATAGAGTCCATACCGGTTTTGTATTACTGCTGGACTCTATATATTGTACTACTATGACAAATCATAAAAAACACAAGGGATGATACCTTAGGGTTCTAAGGGATTGTGTATCTGATGAAACTCAAAAGCTGAAATACATGACTATGTACATGGTAATCAATTTCCTTCATTTTTTTTTTAAAAAAACTTTGATTAAAAAAGTAAAAGCCAAGATATTTTGTCGTCCATGATCCTAGTTTTCTTCCACCAGGAAAAAATAAAAAACTTGTTGCACTGCTTCCATACTTGATCCTTTCTTGTTTGCTCCATAGACAGTTATTGATGGGTATAATGTGACATGTTTTTGTCTTCTATCAAACACTTAAGACAGCTGAATTTGAAGGAAGTCCGTATAAAGGTTAGCATGGTTATATGAAGAGCCGTATGACACAACAGCTGGGACACAAATATTTATATCAACACATGGAGTACATTAAGGATACCAAGAACCTGGTATTCAATTGATAAGAAATGTGACCTTCACAGCACTTATTCTTGACTGACTTATTCCTGGGGACATGTATAGTCAGAGAAACATGGGATACTAGTGGGAAGAAGGACACAAAATAAACCAACTCAAACAAAATTTCCCATGGCTCACATCGGGAGTGCATGTATTTAAGTATGCAAATATTATACAAATAGTGGAATTTCACATCACATTCTGCAACAAGCTAAAGATTCTGCCTCAACTTTCTTAAAACAATCATTCTTCCACCTTGCTTCCACTGTTTCTTGGATGCAGCAAGTCCTATTTGAGCCACAAAGACTCACCTTCATTTGTGTTCCCCACTGTACCACAAGAGTGAATTTGAGATCATACATGCCAACATTTTGCTTGCCTAGCAAACTGTAATATTGCTAAACTTTCCAAATTATTAAGAGCTTTATGTATTTCACAGCCAATGTGATTCACTTAATGTGCATATTCACTTCCAGATTCCCCTTATAGATAAGTTTTTATATCAATTTTGCCAAATGAACTTCTTTTTTTTTTTTTTAATCAGTGTTAGTTCAGTAAGTAGCTTTCTAAAGTCATTAGTAGGCAGGTTGTCTACCAGTTCATCTGCCTGGCCAAGTTTATGCAGCTGTAATATCCAGCTACTTATGCAATAATTATTTAGGCAGCTTTATTTTTTTTGGTACTACTATCAACAAAAAAATGTGGAAAAAATACCTTGAGAAAATATTTTTTTCAATAATTAAGCTACTTTTTTAACTCAGATTTCATGTCCCATGGCCAACTTACTGACAGAGATCAAACTTAGTGATCACTTTGCCCCAGCTGACACACCCAAGCTATATAGAAAATATGCTTTTCTTAATCTTTTTCCAGAGAAATGATTGTTGGACTTGCTGCAGAAACATTTTATGTTCATTATGAACACAAGACAAAGTGTGCAAACAGAAGCCACCGAAAGAAAGAACAAAAGAAAATAAAATTATATGTGAAGGGTGAAAATATAACTGAAAGACTGAATATGTGGTGCTTTTGTAATATGAAGCAATGGAACTGGGAAAATATGTCTAACCTGCTCCAGGTGAAACAGTACATTGGCTATATCAAGAACTCTTTCCACGGTCTTCTCAGGGTCTGAGGAATCTTCAGTTCTGTTTGGTAAATCTTTGTAAAGTGCCATCTGCCACCTAATGGCAGGATCCTCAAGCTACAGGAGAAAGATTTAACAAGTAACCAAGGCTAAAGTTTCAAATACAGGGCCAAAATTTTTCATTTTCAGAAACTACTTATAAAACCACAGACAACTCTGCACAGTTAACCTATAACTTTATAGTATTCAATGATTTTAAAGCATTGGGAGAATATGTGCAAACAAAACTAAAGATTGATTCACACAATGTTTGTTGAAAGATTTAAGAGGACTAGAGGTATAACAATCTTGTCAGCAGCTTGTCAAGGAGCAAAAAAATAGCACTAATAACAGCAAGGAACAAACTAATTGAGGAAATGTAATGCATATAAGGTAGACAGACAGAATTTTAAGCACTCTCTTTCTAGTTATTAAACCAAATAACAAATGGCATTATTACTTTATTTGGGATTACCTAGTCCACACTTTTTAGTCTTGGATATTAGTCATTGCATTTTCGCTTTTTCCCATTGTTTGCAAATTTTTATTTTATTGCTTACAAGCTAAAAATTGAAAAGTTAATTTATAAAAAATGAATTCAAAATGTATTTTAGTAAGCCTATAAATTATGAAGAAATATATAAAAAACATTTTGCCCACTTCTTTCTTTACATTTTGTTTTCTGTGTTTTAGTGATCAATGATTTCCCATTTAACTACTAGCAAAATCTTCTCTGTTCATTTTTTCCCCAAAAAAATTTAGCTTGACATCTATTTTTCTAAAGCACTTTTGTGCATCCAAATTTCAATTTATGCCTGAAATGGGACAATAATGCTAACTCACCTTCACATATCATCTTATAATACACAGATTTTGTAAGTACTAAAAATTATCATAAACTTACACAGTTGCTCAACAATAGCTTATTACAATCTAGAAAGCCATAACTGACAGACATTTTTTCCACCTTTCAGTTTCTCCATTTCTTAACAACTGTCACATCCACAGTCTTTGTGTGAGCATTTGACTGGATCATCATGAATGGATAGTCCACAAAAGACTTTTTAAACACAGGCAGAGGTGTCTTCTGATCTGAGCACTTTTCATATTCTATCAAGGTACAGCTTTTTTGTAAAGGTAGTTTTGTAAGGGCATGAGTAGTTGGTATTTCAAGGTGTGAATTAGCATGGTTGGAAGAAGATTTTGGTGATTTGAGCTTCATCCATGTCAAAATAAATGCAGGTTTGTCATTAATTTCTTGAAATAAAAGGTTCAGTACTGGGTAACAGCATGCAGGCATGCAAGGAAAGGAAAGACAGAAACCAGGTGAAGACAAATGTAGACAAAGGCATGAAATAGACACTGCAACATTTATAGCTGAAGATTTAAAAGGGCAAGTCTCAAACAGTGCTTTTTTTTCCAGAAGGAAATTGAGTTAAAGAATAGAGTAAAGAGGAAAGAGGGAGAGAGAGATGAAGGGGTTGTTTAGTAAGGCACTATCCGTGGTTCAAATCCCCTCTTCCTTCAGTAGAGAAGTACATCATTTTATTGCACTCATACTCTAGCTTCATCGTTTGTCATTATATGAAGCATTGAACAGCACTACATTGGGGTAGTTTAGGACTTCTGTCCTAGGGCTATTCATTTCACACAGAATAACTGGAACTGTGTAACAAAAATCTACACTTTTTTTTCCCCTGGTCTGGAAAATAGGGGCAAAATAGAGCCTTGTGGTGATTTTTTTTTTCACTTCACAGCATATGCACAAGTGGCAGTTTCATCTTTCTTTACACATCCAATTGATAAAAAATAACTATGAATATTTTGCAGATTCTATCTCAGACAATACAAGATAGCATTTAAACAGAGATAGACATAGTTTACATCTTCAACATCACATTAATGGTACCGATAGGCAGGCATTTAAAGGGTCACATGCTATTATATGTGACATAGCATTTAGCATTTGACATCAAACATTACGTGCATAATTGCCCAGGTTTCTGGGCAATTCTTTATGAGAAAAAGATGCTTGAGGGATGAGAAAAAAGGATTATGAGTTATTCAAAGCAGGTCATTACATGGTACTATGAACGAACTAAAATTAAAAAAAAAAATTACAAGTGTGTTCAAAAATGCCTGTTAATTACCTTGCCCTGCAGATGAAGATTACTGCGAATGATATCTCGAACTTCATCCTCAGTATCTTTCTGTCAACAAATTAAAAGTCATATATTAGACACAGCAACTAAATAAGAAAAAATACTGTTCATATGTCAAGCTTAGACTTGGTCTGAATCGTGACTAAAACTGAAAGTAAGAAATGAGGAAAATCTCAGAGGAAATGACTTTTTCATGAAATATGACCAGAGCTAGTCACATCCAACCTCCCTGAAAAAGATTTAGATGGCAACATTCATATTTGGCTGGATTAATTCAATATACTAAATATAAGTCTGATTTTAAAACACTATTACAAATACACTTTGACCAAAGTTTGCTCAAGTGAAAGCTATGTCATGAATTTTTCTGTCCTTCCTGACAACATAACAGGAGAGCAAAGTCTTCACAGATATGATTTCTGATTCTTTTAGAGATCTTCTATTCTTCAAATATATTTAGTTCAGTTGTCTGAAGATCATACAGCAGGCAAGAACGTAAAGAGCATTACAGCTTGAGAAGGTACTATATTCCAAATGACAACCATATTGTTGTTCTGACAGTATATTTCTGGAAGAACCATTTTCTGAATAATGAAAAGCCTAGCCCTACAGAAATTTCAGCACTCACCTGAAATTCAGTTATTGTATTTGGCACACTATTTAGGAAACATCTGATTCTTATTTGTATTTTTAAATTTAATCTTTATAAAATATAACAAGCATATCTTACAATTAAAAATCAAGAGAGAAACAACTGTTCTAATTTAAGACATCATCTGTATGTAATTACTGAATTAAATTATCCTTTAGAAAAATAACCATGTCCAAATTGAAATATTTCATTCAGAGAAAATGAGAATGATATGTACATTAGTATCAACCATAGTCACCCATTGTACCTTTATATGACAGAATTACAGTCTTGACTATGAATAAAAACTCTTAACGCTATATTCCCATAGAGCAACGTTAAAATGAGAAAGGTTACAAAGCAAATACAATTAATATGAATGTTCCACTTGTAATTCGGACCTTATTTTTTCACTGTCTACACCAAGGAGACTGGAAAAACAGCAAAGGCAGACATTCCACCTGGAAAGTTGAGGGAGAGAAGAGGGAATTCCAGGATTTTTTCTGGAACTCTGGAATGTTTTCTATCCAGTCCTTTTGATCATGAAATATAATCCAATGTTTCCTGATCAGAAAAATCATGTAGGAAATCAGTAGTTTTAACAGTATTCATATAATGTTGAAAAATTAGGGCAAGAAAGATTTCCAAGACTTCAGTTAGAAGAATATTTCTAGATTTAGAAATGTAAAAAAGTGCACCTACCATACTGAATCGATTTTTGGCTAGTGCAATTAGCTCTTGGTCTCCAGGGGCACAAATATTTAGGCCAATGGGAAGCAGTCGCTTCAGCGCTGCCACAATGAGTGATGTCTGCATAGAATACCGGTCACCTTTTCGCTTCATCTTCTTCCTCTCCTGGTCAGAAACTGCTGCCTGCAACATACAGAAAAGAAAAAAAAAAGTCACTAACAATTTTTTGCTTGTCTCTGCTTTGATAATTTCCTTAATACCCGTACAGCTGCATCCCTGCCCAATCCCATTATGTCACTGACCATGTTATGATGCCAGTCCACTCTCTTTCTCAAACTACCTTTTCTTTCCAACAGAGTCTCTTTTTATGTCCTGTAACTAAATACAATTTCTCAAAAACTATGCTTCTTTAGATTTCTGCTGCATCCTTCCTCTCTACAAATAAGATATCTCCCCCATCTCCAGATCTCTCATTTCTTCAATTTTCCGCAGCTAATCTTAAGCTTCTTTTACTTGTTTCTATACATTAATTGCACAATCTGCCTATATTTTCATTTGTTTTCTTTGTGACAATGATCAACACAGAAGCATTCTGGATGGAGCACTTTTTCTTTAGAGGAAACACAACTGTGTATATCACAACTGAATTCTAGATCAAAAAGTGGTAGTAGTAACAGTAGAACAGAGAAAACACACTTTTCAGATGTCCAAAATTTTAAAGAACGCTGAGCATGTCAAGGTTGGGCACATGCATTTCAAAGGAACATATTCAGTGCTTTTTTCTTGCCTGAAGACAAATTCATTGTCCATAGATAAATGAAAAATAGGTTGTTTATACGAAATGCTTGACTCTTTATATGTATGAAAATATAGATTTGAACTCTTTACACTCTTTGAGGCAGAAAGGATATTAAGAACAAAGCATCCTGTTTGACACAAGTTATCCATTGTCCAAATCAGGTTTAAAAAACAGAAGAAAAGCTAGAGTATGTATCCCATCTCATTTAGTCTGAGATCACCAAAAACATTAAAAAGTACAGAAACTAGTAGTGATAACAGATATGCTTTTTCTCAGAAAATTTTGCTCAGAATTTAAATGTCTGCCCACCAAGTAGTCAGAATCTAAACATCTGCCCCTCAAGTAGTCAGAAGACTGGCACAGGCAATACTGCAATTCAAATCTGATACATGATTTCGGGGTGAAAGTTTGTACTCCAGGCAACATTATATATATATATATATATTTCTTGCTTTGTTAAATATGGCAAAATAGAGCAAGACCCTAATTATTTTATCTCTGTAACTTAAAAGCTGAAGGTCACCCAAGAAGGATGCAGGAAATCTAGAGCAAAAAAGAAACATAAGTGAAATGCACTTGAAAATGCAGGCAATATGTATCAAATTAGGTAAGATTTAATACAGTATGTAAGTGGTAAGTGCTTTAATAAAGAGTTATATGCATAAGAAACTTATCTAGTTTCAACCAGAGATATCTAGTTGGATGTTTAGCTTTATCATTTGATGTAAGAGAGAGAAAAGGTGAAAGAATCCAATTAAGATGGTTACAAAGAAGAAAACAACTGTCATCTTGCGTATGAGTAGATGCACATTAACTTAAGTACTGGAAGAAATGGGATACCCCAGGTAACATACTCTTACAAAAGTTCAAAATACTAGAGAAAAAAAAATGTGAAATGAGCTAGAGAGAGGAGTGGTAAAGGGAATGAAATTAGAAGTAAGATATGCAAACCATTCTTCAGCCAGG
This sequence comes from Tinamus guttatus, assembly GCF_000705375.1. Next base: position 197,070 of record NW_010585014.1, on the reverse strand, counting down.
TTGTTATACTGCTTTCATCACTGCTACAGCCTAGCATTTTCCAGAGCTATGTGATACAAATTACCAATATACCTTCCCTCTTCCTCTTTTTCTATATTTCCATCATTGGATAAATTCAATCAGTGAAAAATCTATGATTTCTTTTTCCCCCACAAAAATAAAAATACTAATAAAAAGAGAAACAGCTTAGTTTTTTTTTATATATATATACTGAATGACAGTTGTAGAGCAGTTATTTGTTCCCCTGACAAAATCCCAATGCTCCTTTCACAACATTATAAATTGCTGTGAGGTTTTACCCAGTTTACTCTACAATCTGTAGCTAATGTGGTCAGAGTAGAAAATCTTTACATTACCTTGGACATCTTTGATTTGGTGTCAGTGATAAGGAAAGACATGTTGTTGATTTCATTTTGTACCACAAAGTTCTGTTCTTCCCTTTTAAAATTCTGAAATAATATATAGGAGATCTCAGTCAAAAGCATTTATAAGAAATCTACCTAAACAAGTCTTAAACAAAAATTTGTAAAATGAAACTAAAATTTGTATAACTAAAAATTTGTAAAATCCACAAAATAAAAGAAAAATCTTATGGATGGATCTTATGGATGACCAATTGAATTTCTATTTTATTCACATAACCTAGCTCAGGTTTTCATGTAGTTCTTTGTCTATTAGCTCAACATATATTTTAAAAGCTAAATGAAAACATGTATTTTATTATTGTATTATTGTTATCAATAGGTAAGGTGAAACTTGTTAATGGTTGAAGGAAAGCAGACAAAAGGAAGAATCTCCTGTATGAATGGATGAGAAAAACTTCAGCCAAAGTGCTCAGACACCTCTCAAAAATGAGTGTTGGAGAAAACAGCATAGCTCTTCTGTTTCCCTTAAAAGAATGTAAGCAGGCAAGTATAGAAACACAAACATGTACTAACTTGTCCTGCATTAAAATATTCACAAAGAAAGAAACACAGGCTTCGATTGTTACTTTGAATTATTTTGGTAAGTTTTCTATACACTTTCGGTAATATATTTCACAACACAGGACAGCAGCTAGATTATAGACGCCTTTACTGTTTTAAATTGTTTAGTTTATGTAAAACAATGATACAGTATTTTAAAGAAAACAACCAAGGCATAAAATCAATTAGTTATGGCAATGAACATGGAATTATTTTTGCCATATCCCACAACTGTAGACAAGCAAACTTTCCAGACTCTACGAAAAAACTTTTTATATGAAAATTATGGTAGACTGTTCAAACAAATCATTCATTTTTACTTTCAAACACACAACATATCCAATAAAGAACTGTTTCCTTTACAGAACAGCAGATGCAAAAAAATCACTATTCTTATAATTTGATATAAAGACACTGTCTGTGTTTTCTCATGTCAAAAACATCCATTCCAGATTTTTACATAATAAAAACCAGTATGCACTTCAATATTATGAAGGTCATTATTTATCTGTTGTGTGGGGAGCAATGTGTATTTCAATTATGAACAGTAATGTTCATAACAGATCTCACACAGAAATACAAGTACCAATACACAAATAAGACATTGAAAAAGTCAGTGTAAATAATATTTCATTAAGAGTTCACTGCGTGAAAGTGTTTCACTTCTTTTTTTCTGACCTTGCATATGAGGCAGAGGAATCAGGTTTCTCAATCAACAGTAAATTTTGTCAGAATGGAATGAAGAAGAAATCCTTAACTGTTAAAATTTATCAAATAAGAACCAATATTATCTAAGAAAAGTATTTCATTTATTTTTAGGATATACTTGTTATTTGTTTGCTCTATGCTTACAGCTGACTTCACTGAAACATATTTACACACAATTGCAGAACTAGCCTCAATAATTTTAGTATATACCTATTATTAAAGAAATAAAAAACTATCCTGCACCACAAATTAAGCCACCATAGGTAAGGCTGCACATTTCCTGGTTCCATTAGTCCTATTGAGGACCTATTCATAATAATTATTTGTATTATACTTCTGCCTACAGGCTCAAGCAGGCAAATTGTACAGATGAGGAAAATGGATTCTTCAGTGGTGAGCTACAGCCACGCTAATTTAGTAGCCATATATCCAGGATATAAAAAGGCTTCAGAGATTGACTGAAAAAAATGGCTTGAATATAGACCTCAATAAGTTTAATAAAAAAAAATAGAAACAAAACAGAAGTTATATGAAAAAAACACTCAGTTTTATTAAGCTACAGAACAAACATCAACTCTCTCAGCTACCCAGGTAATTGAAAGGTTTCAGAACGAAAAGTCATAATACCTTCTTAACTGAAGTTTCATCTCTACCATTATGTTTAACTTCCCAAGCGTAACCTCTAAATAACTAACTCGCCTACTAGGAAAGCTGCCTGTTTAGCAAGGAATTACTTACATGAGATTTTGACCAGTAAATGAAGACCTCAGCCACCATGCGGAACAATTCCTCAGCTTCAGGGTTCGGCTCTTTTAGCCATTTTGCCCTAGAATTTGGTAAAAGGGCAGAAATGCTCATAATCCTTACTGGCTTAATGCTTTGAGAACAGTTTTCAACACTTTAGAACAATGAAAACAGACAAAACTAAGCATGCATGTGTTTTAATCCTTTCTGTTCGCAGCTGCTCTTTGATGCCCTATTTCAAAATCCTTAAAATCCTTTTACATCAACAGTAGCTGAATGCAGTAGATTTGCACTGGGCTTTTTCTTCCTTCTGTAAAAGGCCCCACCTACTTGAAAAAGTGTAGTTAAAAAACAGCTTAATCAACTCCAAAACAGGCAGGCTTTTAATTCAGTGCTAAGCGTATCAAGGGATAAGAGATGGTATCAACAAATAGAAAGTCTTTTAAGAGATTCATTGACCTATTCCTCTCCACATACCTGTTATAGTCCACAAATCTAATCAACAAAGGGTAGAAGGCATAGAGGTCCCGTGCCAAAGTGGTGAACTCATCTAGGATGAGCAGTTCAGCCTCCGACATGTCACCTCTGCCTTCTGCTCTTAGGTGTTCTTCATCCGATACAACCACTGCTGCTTTTTTCTTTAGCTTATCCATCAGTGGCAGGAAGTGTGTCTTTAAGAGCTGGGGCTTCGCTTTGCTTATGATGGGCTGGGAAAACACTATTTAAGGCAATCAATATTATAACATACACCTGGCCACAAAATATAAATAAAAACTTGTACCTTTCACCCTCCTCCTCAAGTTGTATTTCTAGGCTACAGAGTAAAATCCTGTCCCCACTGAAATCAGCAGTAATTTTGCCATGAATTAAATGTGGTCAGGATTTCACACAGTCAATTTGTTTTCTCACTATTCGGGTAGAAAATGCGAATTAAGAGACTGAGCTTTATAGATCATAAAGTTTAAAATGCATCTTTACTGGCATTTTGGTGACCTATTTGCCTGCGTAATTTTACTGAGTAACATAATAGTTTAATGGGATATATGAGTGAATATATATATAGCGATACACAGTGTACAGAGTTTTCTCAGTCATTGGGTCTTCTTTTGAACGGTGCTTAGGAACTTGAATTAAGTTGCACTAGAATGTGTCCTGTAGTTATTTGCAAACTCACTGAAAGAGCCTGCTTGTATTCCTGATACAGATTAGAACACTGGAGGGCTTCTGTAGACATAAATGAGACTGATGTAACTGTGCACCGGTCATTTGAGATATTACCAGAAGTTTATTGCAAATGTACTCATAAAAAAACAATATATAAATTAGCACTTTATCTGGGCCTACTCTGGTAAAAACTTTTTTAGTATATATATTACATAATAAGGTTTTTATATAATATATATATCAGTATATAATATATAGAAATATATAATATGCCATATAATGAGATATATATTATATATAATATTATATATATAATGATAATGATATAGTACGATATCTATAATATATCACTAGCCATCAAAAGACTAGGAAAATGAATGACTACTGAAAATGACTAATGCAGTAATTACTGAAAAGTCATACAAAAGCCTAATTGAAAAGCTAAAATCTCAAGATTGAATTTTACATAATGTAATATTTCTAAATAAACTTTAACAAAAATTTAACAAAATTTTAAGGTGTCATCCCAATGATGTTAATATAATGGTTACTAAAACAAATGATGAATGCTTATCTATATTTATCATCAAAAGGAAAGCTAGTTTTACAGCTTCAAAACAACATTTTAAGGATGAAGCTTTCATATAGAATAAAAAGGGCCTAATGCTTGCAAGGGAGCACCTGCGATACAAGGAAAATAGGCAGAATAATTATGATCCTTTAATTCAGTATAATATAAAATGTGTAACTGCATGTTCCTGGGCAAAAGGAACTTCTTAAATGGTTCAGCTTCTTAAAGGTCCAATGAACTTCTTAAAATACTTATTAAGAAATTAAAATATACTGCTTTTCCTTTATATTTAGCATTTCTGGTTCATGAAAAATTGTACTGTTTACTAGTATCAGGAAAATATGAGAACTGTTCTGCTCCAGCAATAACAGTCAATATGGAGTAATTCTATGTAAATCTATAGTAATTGTTTTAGACATGTCTTTTAATCTTACCTGCTAATCTCTTCATCCATGCTCCTTCATCAATACCAAGGTTGTTATAGATGATTTTCAATATGTTACCCAACAGAGTGTTCATGTGCTCTGATGTCAAGGCCGTACAACACATTTCAGCCTTGTCAGGGTTGTTTTCTGGCCCATGTTCCCACCAGTGTGACATGTAACTACACAGCATAGGCAGTATCACTTCCATTATATGTGGCATTTGTGTGTAACGAATACCAGACTCTGCCAGTTCCACAATTTCTTCCATTAGTTTCACCAAGGAAGGAATATTTGGGCAGACTTCTTCTACACTAGTAGGCAAATTGAGAACTATTAAAAGAAAAAGAAGAAATAAACTATATATTAGAGGGAAAATAATTATCTCCAATTCCTTTACCATACCATTTTTATTTTCTATTTATGCTTATTTCCTTCTGGTATAAAAAATAGAGTAGTAAATTTATTATATGTAATCTTTCATGGAAATATAATCCTAAAATAGAAGTAATTTTCCAACAATGAAATTATTACAGTGAAATACAGAATCTGAATTCATTCTATATGTAAAATCAAGCTTAAATTCCAGAATTATTCCTAACATGAGTTTTCCAGTGGAAGAAAGAAATTGAAAGAATGAAATACCTCTCTACAACAGATCAGATAAGATCCGATATGCTAGTAGGAGAAAAAAGTCATTTTCTGAATGAATCGAGCAAATTCTGGGAAACTGATTTTTGTGTTAGTTTCAGATTTTAAGCATTTGCTTTTTAAGTTATTTAATTATCAGTTATTTTCTCTGAAACAATACTGCAAATGCCTTTATCTTTGGAGGCAATTTTTACAGTTATTGAATAAAAGTCCTTAGGTACATGTGCAACACAGTACTATACACACATATCTAAATATTGAAATTTTAGCTTGCAAACTTTGATAATAACTACTGGAACCAAAATAAGCATAAACCTTTACCTCAAAGTTTCTCCTCTTAATGTGCCCTAAAAAAACTTTACAGAGTCATCTCAGAAAGTCTCATGCAATTTTGAAAAACAAACCAATTTCTGTTAAAAATCTAAATACAACTGACAGTCTTTCTAGATGTATTAAAAAAGATAGGATAAATAAAATAACTAAGCATGGGTTATATCTCCAAAATACGATACTAGAGCTCTTTGATGTATAAGCCAAGTATGCTCCCTTTTAAAAAAATTAAGATGAATCTATAAATATAATGTTTTTATGAGTTTGCATCAAATTCTCTGCTGTCTATACATATCTGTGATACAGTTTACACTTCACACACTTCCTTTATAACTTCTATTTCTATTTACCAAAGGAACAAGTAGTATGTATGTCCTTATTCCCTAGCTATGTTTTCATATAAGAAACATCTCAAGAGTTACAGGATGCAACACTAAAGTATTTGCTAAACAAACACAACCTTTTATCATCACGTATACAATATCCGAATTATTACCAATGCACGAAATCCCATCAATAATTGAATTCCAAAGTGGCAAGGCCAGTAGCTCGAAATGAAAACACTGGTATCTTTAAAAATATAAAGTACTCATTTAGCCCACTCATTTAAGAAATACAATCAAGGGAGTACACAAATTTCTGAATTATAAAATGTATACAAAAATATATTTAATAAGGCAAGCAACGCTTATAATTACATCTGTGCTTGAAAAGTCATCATGTAAGATTCTGTAAATACCTGCTCTGTCTCTTGCATTCTTGGTATTGTAAATTGAGTAAGTATTATGTTTGTTCAAGTGAGTTTCCAAAAAAGCCACTGGAAATGCACCCGAAAAAGCAGCCAAGCATTCTCCCAGTGCAGATCGTTGCCTGTGAATTAACAAACATAGGCAAATATATACATTTTTGATGACTGAAAACACCCTGGAGTAATTCTGCACCCGCCTTATTTTATTACAAAAGATGTGCTTGTCAAACATGTGCTTAACAAATGTGCTTGACAAATACCAAAATCCATGAATTGCTCATATCCTGTAGAAATAATGAGACATGGTTTACCACAGATGTGTATTTTATTACTTATAGCCATTAAGTCTCTGCATTCTTCACACCGTCTCCCATGATAATGACACCAAGAAATAGACAATCTCTCCAGTGGCTGGTCTGGAATTAAACACAGGCTGATTTGCTAGCCTGACTCATTAGTTGACTGCTACTAAAACATGAAATGTTTGAATTTCTGCTCAGCTTTCCCTCAGAACAGCACTAGTCACTGTATGGGAACAAATTTCTTTGAAACTTTTAAGAACTGAATAACATTGAGACCCCTATTCTTTGGCTAAAAAGTAACATGGAGTAACTTGGAGAGAAGATAACAGAGATGCACAAACAAAAAGCAATTATAAAATCCCATTTCCTTAGGTGACTGAACATGGTACAACAGTGACAAATAAAGTAAATTAAGGATAATTAGAAAAAAATCAATAAAAAAGGAATAATTAAAACAATTACTAGCTAAGCCAAATGATGTTTGGCTTGCAGTTCCTTAGTCTGAACTCAAATCAAGTGATATTTAAAGCAAAAGTCAGATCCTTTTATCTGCAGTTTCTATTTTAACTAAGAAATGTATTTTGAGAAATGTAAAATGTAACTTTTTTTTTAGGTGTGATATAATAAATGCTTCCGCATTCTGCTTAATGTTTGAGGATTTTTTTCCAGTTCCTGTTTTTTTCACCAAAAATCTGTTCCTATACTCATTTCTGGACTGCATAATCATTAAGCTAAATATAAACAAAAATGATGAAAACAGAGGAACCTTTTTTCTTCTTACCGCTCTACATAGATACTCTTGCTGGTCCCCAGAGCATATAAACTGGCCAATATTCTGTAACAAGAGACCTGAACATCTTCCACTAAAGAGAAAAAGCAAATGATTGGTATGAAAAGATTCTTTTCACTACATTTCTGTAGGATTAACACATAATAATTTCATTGATAACTGAAAAGCTAATTTCATTGCATTTCTTTTGTCAAAAACTGCATTGGCAATATTAAGCTATCAAAGACCATTCACGAGAACACTTTAAAAACATATATAAATACATACATAAATAGTCCCCCGACCATTCACCCCCGATCAAAACCATAGGTTTTGATCAAAACATCCACTTAATTCAATACAAAATCACCAGCTAAAATATTAATCATATTTCATGCATCATTAGTGCATTAATATTGCTGCAAATAATACAGGATAATATATGATTTTATAATCTAATAATTCATTAATACCTATAGGATACGTGTTAATCAACCTTTTCTGGATGGTCTGCAGCACTTACGAAATCACCTCACATTTTGAGATTATCAGACATCCCTTCAGTCACACTAATGTAAGAATTATATTCTTAACCTCTATATGAAAATATGTTTTTCCAAGGCAGCTAAGTGGTTTAATCAAATTAAAGGGAAAGAACAGGAATGTACCAGCAAAGAGGACAACAATCCCATTTTTTTCTATATGTTCACTACATGTCATCTATCACGAATTCAGCAAGGCTTTTGACACCGTCCCTCACAACATCCTCCTGGGCAAGCTCCGGAAGTGTGGGATAGATGAGTGGACAATGAGGTGGATTAGAAACTGGCTGGATGGCAGAGCTCAGAGGGTGGTGATCAGCAGTGC
>NW_010585014.1:156266-188695 GCF_000705375.1 Tinamus guttatus | reverse complement strand
TGGGGACTGACCTTCTGGAGAGCAGCTCTGTAGAGAGAGACCTGGGTGTCATGGTGGACGACAAGTTGACCAGGAGGCAGCAGTGTGCCCTCGTGGCCAAGAAGACCAATGGGATCCTGGGATGTATTAAGAAAAGTGACTCCAGCAGGTCGAGGGAGGTCATCCTGCCCCTTTACTCAGCCCTGGTGAGGCCACATCTGGAGTATTGTGTCCAGTTCTGGGCCTCACAGTACAAGAGGGATGTGGAGCTGCTGGAGAGAGTCCAGCACAGGGCCACAAGGATGATCAGGGGCCTGGAACATCTGCCCTGTGAGGAGAGGCTGAGGGAGCTGGGCCTGTTCAGCCTGGAGAAGAGAAGGCTGAGAGGGGATCTAATCAGTGTCTATGAGTACCTCAAGGGAGGCAGTGAGGAGGATGGTGCTGGCCTCTTTTCAGCGGTGGCCATGGACAGAACTAGAGGAAACGGCCAGAAACTGAAGCATCAAAAGTTCCACAGGAACATAAGGAAAAATTTCTTAGCAGTGAGGTGACCCTGCGTGTGCAGGGGGGTTGGACTAAACCTCTAGAGGTCCCCTTCCAACCTTAAGCATTCTATGATTGTATGATTCTATATTTTTCTAGTCTCTTCCTCTAAAACAAGATGTTGGGGTTATAATCGAATTAAGACTTTAAGTGAAAAAGCCTACAAAAGAGCATCAAAGCTATAGAGCTGGTTCATTTCCATAAGGTGTTTTTAGTATTACTGATCTCTTGGTGTTTTATATTTTTATGTGATAAAAGTAGTTTCAGGTACCCAGACCCATAACAAATATCTGTGTACATGATCACACAACAGGACAGCTCTGTAAATGTAGTAATATGCATAGCTCTCAGCACTAATCGAGATGCTTGTCATCAGAGTAGTACAAATAAAATAATGGTATTATAAACAAGATCTGAAGAGAGTGCAAGAAAAATTAGCTTTTCCTATCATGCTGCAGACCAAAAAAAATTGGAATATTATAAACTAATAATTCTTTCTCAGTTCATAAATTATTATTGGGATTTCTGAAACCAGTAAGAGGTAGAAGTGATTAATAGAAATAGTTGATTAGAAATAATACATCAATAAGTATCAAAGTTAGTTAAATTCTAATACATGGAATATCGTAGGTCAAAAATTAGATATGAATGTGTTCATGCCAGAACAAGTAACAAATGGCAGACAAGTGGCATATTTTCACACCACTAATGATATTTTTCCAGATACTGTCAAAATCCTAAACTTTATAGGAATAATATGATGAGAAAGATAGATGTTAAATTTCAGCACATTCAAATCCATCAATTAACCACTGAACTTCAGAAAAGCGTTAAGTTTCTTTAAGATTATTTTAAATAATATGTTAGGCAATGAGGGAAAAAAAAAAGATGATATTCTCTTTTCAAAAGCTTCTTTCAGTTATTTCCCATAACCATGTTAGTCACAGAGAAGCAGAACAGCTAGCTCCCTTTGGAGCAGTTTGGTCAGCAGAATTCCTGTGGCATTCCTAAATCATCTGAACTTAAAATTCCATATTGTAGACTATTTTGTCTTATAGAGATGAGGTTTGGAAAATAAAGAAACTGAATCTGCCATAATCAGAATCTCTATAGAATTGGAGCCTCACACACATCTGCTTTCTTCAGGAGCTCTTCCTGCTTTCTCTTCTAATCTAAGATGCACTCAAATTCCCTGTTAATTTAACCTGTGTAGAGAGGCATTTACAAGATGGTTTTATAGGCTTTTGAGCTGTCTTCAAAACTCTATGCAAACATTAATTTTGCACCAAACTGTTCTCATGGTATAATCTTTTATAGTTCTATAAACAGCTACAAAGATGAATTAAATTATACAAAGTAATTTTTTATACAAGAACTTGCATAAAGTCACCGTAAATCTATGGTGGTCTCAAAAACAAAATCAAGCTTTCTGACTGCCTAATCATGACCATATCCTCTTTCATATTTATACAAAGTCCAATAAAGACTGTAGAGTTTGTTCTAAACTGATCACAGCAAATATTTGTTTAAATCAACGACAAGGTTGCCAAAGAAACGAAGAATTTTCCTTCTTTAATAGAAATGAGAGCCTAGCAGTGCTTACATTGTGCTTGACATTACAGGTGTTTTAGCAGCATGGCATTTCTAAAAAATAATACATACATATTAAATCTTCGCCAAATTGGTGCTGTCCAATATGCTCAAATAATGAAGATAGCACCGGTAGGAGAGCTACTGTGGTATAGTTAATGATTTGTGTCACTCCCTTGGGCTGGTTTCTGGTGTGTGTAAACTGGCCTTGCTTAAGATTTTCCATTGTTTTCTCCAGATCCTCAGCAGCATTATCCAAAAATGCTCTCAATGCCATCTTAACAGACTCCAGACCAGTTTTCATCACAGTCCTGCATATGGCATTTATGGAAAAAGAAAGAGAATAGACAAGTATGAAATAAAGTCTAGTCTTGCTTGTCTGAATTAATCAAGATCTGAATAAAAATATTTCCAGCTTCTAAAATCTCCCAGAATTACAACCTACTGAAAAACTGTTTCATAGGTTCTCTGCAGAGCACAGGGATATTTTATGTACTTGAACAAAATACAGATCTTTTACAGACAGAGATTAATTTGCCTCCAGAGGAATAAAACAAACCCCCTCCCCAAAAAAAGACGAAAAATGAATAAAGTTATTATTCATCAGTCTCAAGCTGTTTATGAAAAACTTTTTCCAGTCGTGAAGGTTATATTTCTGCCTCTAAGACATGAATGCCAGAGAGCAAGGAGTGAAAGCCACCAAATCTATAGATTAAAAGGAAATAAGCAAATAAGAAGACATAACACATCACAAAAACATTAAATCGTTGATTACATAACTATAGTAAGCCATATAATGGTATAACCCAGGAGAATTATTTCCATTAAATAATTATTATTATTTACTTGGCTCAAATGCAGAGATCCTGTGATTAAAGAATTTATTTATGTATCTCCCTATATGAAATAAATCCAGGTTAAAAATTAATGATTGGCAGATATGAGTCTTTTTTTAATGTAATAGTAAATATAGTATTTTATACAGTTTTAATGGCAATATTTTCAAACTACCACATAAATCCTTTAATCTTCTGAAAGCTCTACCAGAAGCAAAGTTGGTTATCTCCCTAAGTTTGTATTGCCCTATATGATTGCATAGAGCATGGACATTTTATGACAAGAAATAAAGACATTGCAGCCTAATGGTCCCTTCCGACCTCAGTCCTTCTGTGATTCTGTGATCTGCATGTTGGACATCATTTAATTGTTTGAAAGTAAATGCAAAGTGAAAATAGTTATATATAATTACCTTGAAAAACATGAAATGGTCATGTTTTGCTTCACAGTTGCAAAGACAATATCAATACAAATACTCAATTGTGCAGCTGATGAAAAGGAACTTATTACTCTTTAATATTTCAAGATTGTCTTTTTCATCCATTAATGTTGCAATGACTCAAGCAGCTCAATTTAAATCAACTTAAAAGTATGACTGAATTCAATTTAAAGGCTCTTTATGTTCAAAAAAGAGAGTGAATTAGCTTTGCAATGAAGACATTCTATGAGACAGATATACTGCCTCATATACCATTTCCATTTAACTTCTAAATATTTGACAAAATAGCATAAGAGTAAATGTTTTCAGTGTTATTTTATTTTTAAGCCGGTCATGTAATCAAAATCAGCAGAATGAAGATACAGCAGTTTTTGGACACCACTGATCTGAACTGAAACTTAAAGCGCAACCTAAAAAGACTGTTCTAACAACTCCTACATAGTTAAAACTAGTAAGTGCTTTCTAGGGAGGATTTCGTACATTAACTTATTTCCTGAGTTTGAAAATTCTGTAGCCTTATATGGGTAGCTCCAATGCGAATGTCCATGAGAAAAGCTTTCTTTTAAAATTTTTCCTTCCTATTTTAGAAGACATATTCAGCATTACCTTGCATCCAAGGTCTGACCCAGTATATGAAGACAGTTGACGATTGATGCTGCATCATTTCCTAAAGGGAAAGGAAAATATCAACCAATTAAGTTGTGTATACTTTAGAATATCCAGACCTTCTGCTAACTATATCTCTATTTTTAACAAAAGATTAAATGACATACTACAGGAGCAATTCAACCTCTGCATATTTTTAACAGACAAGTTAAAAGCATGCAGTTTGTTGTCTTAGCCTTGTTTACACAAATGCAGTAACCAGAGGCAGTAAAGCATCTCATAAAATAGCTGAGGCAGTCAAGAAAGAAGCACTTAAATGTGAGGTTAATTAAAGCTGTAGTGTATTGACTGGTTTTCATTTATGTTTTATAAATTAAAATTGACTTATTCGATTTACGTATCAAATAAAACGTTTAACTCTCTCAAGTTACAACACGGACAAGAAGAACACATTTATACAAAATGCCATCAAAAAAGCTAACCCATCTGTGTCACTAAAAGGCTGCAAATGTTTATAGTGGGATCAGGTGCATCCCACATCAGGAAAACTCTTCTGATATAATCTGTACTTCCCGACACTATTTTTTTTTAATATGTATGTATGCAAGAAGAGCACACAGACCACACACACACCCCCCTTGTACGTATACACCCACATACACTAAATTGCTGTTATACATAAGCCACCTCTAAGTTCACTTTTTAAATCCAGGACAGATTTAGCCTATATAAATTTAATTCACGGGCTATTTAATTGATTTTAATTATAACAAAAATGAATGTATCATTTTCCTGCTTCTCTTTACCTTTAAAATTTCTCTATTCAAAACAAACACATCAAATGTTTAAAACGGGTTCCTAAAAATCCTGTCCTCAGCACATGGTGCATTGTATTTTATCAGTGTGGGCTACTGCACTTGCAAATATAAGTGAGCATAGAATTAAAAGCAGTAACTGTTTCTGTGAAGTAAAGATTTAAAAAAACAATTTGCAAGGACAGAATGGGGATTTACTATAGCACTGAGAAGGTTTTTCTATGGTATCAAAATCTGAAGTAATTTTTGTGGTGTGGATCCATAGCAGATTAAACCCATCTCAACCACAGCTTCCCTGGTTACCCTTAGCCCTGCGGCCCCACTTGCCTTGCACTGGCATGGGTGGCCATGCACTGCTGTAGTGAGCAGCAGGGGAAGCTGAGGTGGCCCAGGCAACTCTTATCAACAAAACAAAACAAACAAACAAACAACCAAACAAAAAATCCCAAAGGTTAAAGTTTTGGTCAGCTCCTGAGTTATTTTAATACTATGATAACAGGCATGCCAGAAATGATGAAGAAGAGGGGCATGTAGACATGTCATTACCATGCAAACGATGGCAAGGATAAAGTGAGGTAGTTGAGGCAGCCCCTAATTAGACTGGGGCTTAGGCTGTCATGAAGTAGCACCCTAGGAGTCACAGTGCAGGGGGTATATGCTGCATGCTACAGTGCGCTGCAGAGATGCTCACTCCAGTTCCCTGAAAATTTACTTCTTTGGCCTATGTACACATATTTCAAGAGACATATGTTTATCAAGAATTAGGTACTTGCCATGGTGAAGCTCTGAATGAAGAGACAAAAACTGACCTAAACCTTCTGAAAACCAGGCAAGCTTTAGGTGTATCTCTGTAGCAGACAGTAGCAGTTTTTAAAAGACAGTTAAGCAGTTTTTAAAAGGGCCTATTTAACTGGCACCAAAAACACCTAACACTATCTTCTACCTGACTACCGTAAGTCAAGCACGATAAAAAAGGGCTTTGAATCTATGCCTAAAAAAACACTGCTTCAGCTCATTTTTGTGGCACAAACAGCAAACTTAATCACTGCTCCTTTCAGTTACTATAACACACATTTTATTAGAAATCATCTGGCCTGAGTTTACTGGACGTTGCTTTGACAACATCGAAGTTGGAGTAGTGATGGCCTGCCAGTTAATTCTCCTAGACAGAACTAGAACTCTAGCAATCATTCTACCTCTCATAGAACCAGAACTCTAGCAATCATTCTACCTCTCATAAGTTGTACTTTGACACTATAAAACCAACTTTTTCCTTTTTAAGTAGATCTCTTAACTGTTGACACTTCAAAACTCTATAAAAGCTGAATCACTTTGGGAGCTGAGTTTGCACAAAAGAGCTTTCTAATTCTGACGGTAAGGCAATCTGTATCATAGGACCATAGTATATTTTGTAAGACTAGAGTACATACGCATTTTAAGAAGAAACTTGCCACTTTCTGTGTTGAAACAAGAGCAAAAGCCAGCCAGCCTACCCACTTTAAAAAAAAAAAAACCCAAAAAACCCAAAATACAGAAAATCATTTCTCTAAAGTCTAGCAACACACATAGTACAGTCATCAGGAAAGAGTTTTCATGATTTCAACCAGAGCAGAATTCAGCGAACGTCATGAATTCAGGCACCTTCAATTTACATAGATCCAGTACTATACTTCAGAAAGTCTCTAACAGATTCAGGATGTAACTAGGCAGAGAAAGTCTTCCGTCTCCTTTCAGTAACTCCTCTGATTATATTCTCTAAGGTCCTGAAAACAAGTGAACATATGCAGGCCATTCTTATTTGATGACTTATCCAGCTGATTTTTGTTTCAGATTGCATGGAAATGTAATACTAGTACTAAGATAAAAAGGTTAAACTTACATACTAATATAGCAAAAATATCTAATCAGAGTTAAGCAATATAGATAAAGCAAATAAAATGAGTCACAGAAATTTGCATTTTAAATTGACAAAATATAAATCTAGGTGCTTAATTCACCAAAATTACAAAAAAAATCAAATGCAGTCCACTAATAAGTAAAGTAAAACAAGTAAATCAACACAGTCTTAATGAAGCACAACTACAGCTTACCAACAGCAAATTAATAGGATCTCAATCTTGTTATATAATATAAAGAAATAATAATTCCATGATGACTAATAGTTCCATAACCTGAGTGACAGTCTTACATACCAGATGCGATTACCTGTTTAAGTTCCTGGAAGATTATTAACTTTCTATTATTTCTAGATTTCTATACCTACGTGATGGGCTATACCAAGTTCAACCTGTGTGATTTTTTCACATGCAGGTCTGTTTTGAGAGTCTCTTTCACATTCACAGTGAGCATAAAGCATATGTATGGAATGCCTATAAAACAACAAACTCCATATCACTCTCACAGGTTACTGACCTAAGCACTTCCAAAATGTCTTTGCAGGAGTACGTGCGGTACTTTTGATCACATTGGCTACCACAACAAAACTCCCGGTCAAGATAAGGTGATGTGTGACTTCAGCCTTGTCACAACTCATGAAAATCTACAGTATACTTCTGTGTTGGCATAACAATTTTGTATTCTGTTAGTTACTGCATGCTGGGAAACTTGAGTTAAATAAATAAATAAATAAAATTTTCCTGGCAAATATAGAGTCATGGTAGTGAATCCTCATCTGATCCCATCCCTTCTGATCCCACCATCCCAACACAACAAGAATGAAGCAGGCAGAGAAGTGCAACGGAAAAATGCCCTTTCAACCCTTTTATAGCGCTGAAGAAAGATGCACTGTTTCAGATTTTGAGCTTTAACGGTTCATTTTTAGAAATCGTCAGAAAAGTTGATTCACATAATAATGAAAAAAATTTTCAAAATTTTCATAATTTTGGTAATGCCTGAACTAGTTCATTCTTGTGGAGAAATAGCCTAGGGTATATACCAGAGTTTACAGGTAGGTTTGTAACATACTCCTCCACCCCTCATACAGCTGCAGAAATAACTGTTCTTCCTGTGATCTTTGACTTAACAGGCAAATCCACTCAGCTCATCCCAAAATACATTTTAAAATAACATCTCCAAATAAATTCCACTCTTTCTCAGTCTACTGGTTTTGAAGCTCTTTGGAGCACTGCACTGGATCAGCATATGGAATGAAATGCCTAGAAACTGAGTTAATATATATCACTTTTACCAAATTCTAATCATCTAAGTAACTACCCAGTTAGATATGCTTATGAATGTTGAGTTTTCAGTGCATCTATTACAGTATTTATATGCATACAGATGTGTGATTTCAGCTCTTTCATCATTGTAACATAAGAAAAACTGCAGTGTAAATGACCAACACATATCTCATATAATGTACACACTTAATTTTACTTTGATTTGACTTCAATTAAGTGATTTTCACATGGCATAAGACAAACACCAAGCCCCCAGTGGATTTACATAATACTGGAAAGATAGCAGACATGCGTTTGTGGAGTCAAGCACATCTGGGAATATGTAAGAGTTCTACAGAGCATCCCTAAGCATTTCAGCCCACTACAAACTTTTCTTAATATCTTTCCAATAAGAATGTGCAGTTCTGATGCTGTATTATTCCCATAGCAAGTCTGTAACAGTTCAAATAAAATAATGAATATGCAATCATAATCAACGGTGAAATTCTTTGGTAGGATAATTAGTTACAGGTTAAACAAAATAAACCAAAAGCAACCCCAAACTGAAAAACACAATGCATTTTATCTAATAAATTTTGTGATCTATCAGTCTAAAAGATCATTAGTGGTCTTTGAAGACCATGCATTTCAGCCATGCAGCATGCAACAAGGCAGCATCTAACACAAGGCAAAAATGGCAAAAGAAGAATAAATAAATAAATAAATAAATAAATTCAAAAAAGCAAGCAATGGCCATGCTAGTATTTTTCAAGGGTCTCCTTACCAAACAGTGAAATCCTATGCCTGACAAGAACTCCCAGTTTGCAGAACAGGCTGAAGACAAAAGAGAAAAAATAAAAGAGAAGAGAAAGGAAAAGGAAAAAGGGAGGGGAGAAGAAAGAAAAAAAATAACAGCTGATATATGAGCAGGAAAAGCAACATGATGTCACGCAGAAAGAATCAATTATCTGAGCAGAATGTGGGACAGAGTACTAAAGAAGAGTTTTTAAGTGCATATCCTTAACAAACATGGTTAAATAAGCACATATTATAATTAAGGAAACAAAAAAAAAATTAAAAGCAAAGCTAATTAATATAAAAGCGTCCTATATGAAAACCCACATGGAAATAATCACTAAAGCTGTAAAAAGGAAAACATGGTCAGAGGGCTACTGGGAATATCACCAACAATTGGGAAATAAAACGTAAGGAAATCAGATTAATTGAAGTGTTTGATGGCAAAAGTTTTGAAAATCCAATTTGGACCTTGTCATCTTGAACATAGTAAGAATTTATTTTAAATACATTCATTTTTAACACATTTAACCTGAGAAATATCTTCCTAAATTGTTAAAAATGACAAAAAATATGATCAATGATTTCATTTCACATCCTTTATTTTTCTGCTGATGAGCAGAGCACCATTCAGCACAAGGGAGAACAAAACTTTATGTTAATTAATAGAAGCAGGAGCACACCAGGATATCAAAATTGACCTGGCCTCCAACTGTAACAACAGATTAGTTCAATCTTAATGATCCACTTCAGTATGAGAATTTTCTAGGAGAGTAACATTAATTCTGGTGTTATTTTCTGAGCTACCAAGAAACTCATCTGCCACAAATGACATGAATAAAATCATGTCATTTTATTATGGCACGTGGGCCAATTATCAACTTCTGATTTAAAAGCAAAAGACAAAGTAAGGAGGCCTGCAGTTTATGGATGGGTTGGTCCATTAGAACTGAACATGTTGTTCCATTGAGAACAGAGTACAGTCTGGTTGGTCAGTGTTTAGGGATATCTGCTCAGTTTTTGTTCCATGAGACAGGCATATACTGCATATTCTTTTACAAGGAACCTGGCCCATCCAGTCTGAAAGGAAAAGTACAGAAGCTTGCTAACATCATCTAAATCTTGTATCAGTTCAAATAAAGATATTTTAAAGCTCTCATTCTGTCCTACTTTCTAACCAACGATACTCAACCAACTCAACACAGAACGAATCTTACACCACTGCAGTAGTACAAGGACTGGTAAGATGGCCTACTGAAGGAGAAATGTACAAAATCCAATTCTGAAGAGCCTGCGTGCAAGTAAGGTAACTCTGTGATCCTTCAGGAGAGGTCTGACTCCCATTTTTTTCCAAAATAGTTCTGCATTTAATGTATTTTCTGAACAGGTAATAGCTGCTGCATTTGCCAATGTAGTCACTGCATTATCACTACCCAAAATGATACTCTTCCATATCTTAATGAATATAAATTGATCTTTATTTGAAAAAGGAAGCAGACAGAAATGGTTCTTGCTTTTGAAGAAAATAGTACATAAGAGCTGCACCCATATAAATCTAAGGGAGAAACTAAATAGAAACTAAACAGAAAATTCAAAATTCAGGTTTGGCAATTATTCTCCCATGCTGAGGAAAAAAAAAAAAAAAAACACTCCAAAAAGTTGGCATGCTATTAAAATGGCCCAAAACATCTTCCAGGAAACAGATCACATAATGCAGATTCCACAATTTTTGAGAATTAAGACATAAACTGCACAACAGCAATGGTTACAGCTGTCATTCATCCAGGTTTACTTGCATATATTTTCTTTTTTGACCTGACATTTTTGTCCAGGATTTCTGGCTGCCAGGTTCAATCAAGTTCAGGACAGAGCTTGTTGGGCTGCTACACATTCAAGAACCTCATGTATACAAATACACAGCACATGTGCAGAAGTCCTGAGGCTTTTCCATACAACTTGGATAATGATACGACATATTCCAAAGGCATAGAACTTATTGAACAGGCATGACCTCCCAAATGGAAATATATTTTTATCCAGGACATTCCAGACAAAAACTAGGTAGCTCATATAACAGAAAATTATCTAGATACATACATTTTAATAGATTTTAAATTCCTTGAGGAAGCCATTCAGCCAAGCTGCCACACCAAAAAAGCCCATGAGATGACACAGGGTCAACACAACCACTACATACTTATGTTTAATGAGACTGCTAAAACTTTTACACAATCATACAATCTTACAAACCCTCCATGCCTGTATGACTGTCAATTGGCTGCCTCAAGCAGCAGCAATTCAGTTTTGTATGGTTTTGAATGCAATAACAGCCAAAAACACAACCACAATATTTGTGCTGCGCAAGTAAGCTTTAGGATCTTTGTTAAACTTGCAGTGTGCCTTACCCAATGGGAGGCATCGGTTTCAATTCTAACAAAAGCAAGACTGAGTTAAGAAAACCAAACAGAACGAGTGCAAAAAAAAATCATTTTTACAGGGGGTGGTAGTAATGCTACTTTCTGAAACCCAGTTATTGATACACTTTCCTTTCAAATCTATCGTGAAATTTAGAAAGAATAATGACCCCTGTATACACCTAACAGTGAGAACTGATACACATTTCTATTGTCTGTGCAACTAACCTATTGTTGCATGTGCAGAAAATTTCAGTTCCTGCATACTAGTATAACTATAATTATTACTAAGGGGAGAGAAAATGAAAAAACTTATTTTGCGTATTCATAAAGATAATTCTCTGCCTGATCCCTCTCACGTAAGTAAGCAAACTGCTATACACATACACAATTATTTTATATTTTACCTTGTCACCATTTCCTTCTCCTTGTTGGAGGCATGGCCTCCACTGCTCAGAGGCCTACTTGCTGCAGATAAGAAATAGAGGCGATGATTTTTGAAATACTGATCAATCAAAGGGAGCACAACCTGGAATTACATCAGAAACAAGTGATTATCTGAGGACTTTCTGAACTATGTTTTGTATTACTCTTCAAAAGTGACAACTAGAGACAAGAGATTTCAAATGTGTTTTCTGCTTCAAATTCCCTTTACATTTTTCTTTAATGATTATTTTTCTTTTAATTTATTTGTTTTCAAATAAAGAGCATAAAAAGTCATTACCAAAAAAATGCAAAAATTGAACATATTCTCTGAAACTTGATCTGTGTTTCTTAGAAGGAATTCAAAGCAAGAAGTACAACTTAATTTTATTTCACATCTTTGTTCTGTAGAACACATACTCAGACAAAACCAGTGCTCTCCAGATCTTTAGAAGTAAGTTTAGGAAAAATGCAGCTATATCTGGCAGCCCACTAACAACATTTAAAACTGCATTCTATTAAATAAAATGCTTTTATCCAAAAGCATGCTCCCTCATTAAAGGCTTATCCACATAAGCTTGTTATTTATTTTTACTCTTATTTTGTTTAAAATGCTAGTGTCTCAGTGGATGAAATTGCAGATGATACTGCATGGTACTTCAAAGTATCACAAGGACAATTTACCGCAAGGATATGAGGGTCAGAGAATGCTGCAAACACCTCTCTACTTATTCACTTAAGAATCAAAAAAGCACTTTAGAGATACTCACACCAAGCAACTTTGAGTGCCAAAATGCAAGTACATTTTCTTAATTTGTATAAGATTATTCCTTCTTGTCACAAAAAGACATAGTTTTAAAACAAAGAAAAAAAATTAAGATGACACAGAAGGATACCTGTCTGTGTTCATTCCAATAACTATTGCTCACATTTAACTGCCTGAAGACTGTAAAAGAAAATAATCTTCCGAACTAGCCAGTAAAACAAAATGTAAGGAGGTTAATCACGTAATGTTATTAATAACTGTTTACTATGGAGGAAAGGAACACTGAGAAAATAATACAGTCACGTATTTTTTCCACAGCAGTAATTCATGACACATTTTTTTCAAGTTATTCTATTATTAGTATTTTAATTACATTAATAGAAATTTTACACAAAAAGTGAAAATGTAAGAGTAATAATCATGTTCACTAACAACACTTTCTCACTTGAGCTTACAATGAAAAGGAATGAGTAAAGATATACTGTACTTTGGCAAAAAACTTGATTTCTTGCTCATATGGGAAGTGCTCTCCTTTGCCTCTGCTGCCACCATCTGCGGAGACAAAAATAAGCTCCACAGTGCACATCTGCATATCTGAACATTTGTCTATTCTCTAATTTTCTTAAAAAGCATACACTGTAAACAAATAAAACTACTCTTCTTTACATGTAGAATTAAGATACCACGGAACATATGCACACTAGTTAACTACAACAAAACTACAACTAGTAGTTGTACAACAAAACTACAACTAGTTCACAACAACAAAAGTTATGGCAAATAAAACAAGCAAGGAGTAATTGCCCAGATCATCATAAACGTGTCTTACAACATCTCACTGTCCACAGAGATATGGATGTTTATGTGAGATAAAAATCTGGTCCTACCTTCTCATTTTTGTAGTTATTTGTAAGAATTTTGGAAGATCGTGTTCAACAGGGAAATAAATTAAGTATATAAACAAATGCATTAGAAGACTTAATAAATTAAAGTAAATATTAAAAAGAGAAGGGCATGAGAGAAGTCTTATTTCAATATTATCTCATGTACCTGAATTTCACAGAATTTATGTTAAAGAAATCCAGCACACCTTAGAGAGGTAATAACATAATGAACACTGGTTCTGATGGAAAAAGTCTTTCCCACAGCCCAAAGCCCCCCACAGCCAAAATAAATGAGCACTTTTATATTACATTTTTATGAAATTTCTGTCTGAAGAATAAAATTAATGAACAACTGCCCAACAGAAATTAATCACGGGGCTATCTATCTAAAACTGAAGTTGTTTCACATCCTCCAGTATTATAAGGCTCAAATACATAATCTCATACAACTTCCAATCTTGAGAAATGATTTAGCAGTAAATTTTAGAGGAAAAACTATTCATCATTTATTCATTATCTTCTCTCTACTTATCCACTGAGGTACATGCATGGCATTTTTTCCAACAGCTTTTCTAATATTCCATTATTTATTCATTATACTTCCATTATGCAAAAAACCTATAGAATTAAGTAGAAAAGGAAGGCATGATAACCAGACTCTAGGAACAGAAGTAACCTAATGAGTTATGGTTAAAGAAAGGTCAGGTTTTTTCTACTGTAAGTAACCATGGCATATGATCATTCATAAATTTGGCAATCTCTACTTTAAAACTATTAGGTTTCTGGATAAGCCTTTGACTTATTCAATCTTCCTGCTGTTTCTGCATTTATACTGTAAATTACGGTATGAGTATACAAGGCATGAGCTATAGCATATGTCATGTGTCTCTGCAACTCCCACATTCACAAAGAAACTGCATCTACCTAAGACCTAATTTTACAACTCACATAAGAAGTTGATCTAGGTCATCAAACTTGAATTTTGTTATTAACAAAAGTAGCTTGAGTTGAACCATCTCTTTCATAGCACTGTTCAGGTAATGCCTGCTGAGTGCCTGCTAAAGACTATTTCCTACAGTGATAGTTTGTTAAAGAGGCTTCTTTACTCAAACTCCTTCTCCAGAAAAAAAGTTTTGAATGGTACAAATAACAAGTTTAATTTGCTCTGGGAAAAGGTGATTACATGTGTGTAGCAAATACTAATGTGTACATGGGAGAGGTTATCAATTTGTATACAAATTCAAGCAGAGAACTATTTTTGGTCTTCAAAGAAGGAGAGTGGTCAAAATTTGGCCAGGTATCTTTCACCCGAAGCCATTATGACTTTGGGGGGACATGAATGAATATGTAAACTATACAGCGTCTATACAGCTTTCCAAAATCCATCATCATCATAAAAAAAAAAAAAAGAAAAGAACTCTTTGTCTAAGAATATGCCACTTTTGGAAGTGTTCCAGTTTTTTTTATAACCTCAAATATCTTTCTTATTTAACAAAGCTTAATAAAATACGTAAGAATTACTATACCAAACTCCAGAATGTACTGATGTGCTTCATCCACATATCTGATCAGCTGCTGAAGAAAACTGTAGGCAAATCGTTTCTCAATGGAAGGTGTGTCTAACTCCAGGTCCTTAAGTCCTCTGCAATAAGAAGCAAGTGAATTTCTGAATGCGCAAGAAGGACTCAAAGCATCATTAATACTTCATATACCTTACAGCTTTTTCCTCTGATAGTATTTGTGTGCTCATTAAAATGACAATTATTTTCTCTGTTTGCATCAGGTAATATTCTTAGGTTTTGAAAGCACAGAAGGCTATAGATGAAACAGGAACTACTTGCTGACAATTTTATCACCATCCCTCTCAATCTACCATTCCAATCTCATTTTTATTTGTACTCCAGACAAACATAAATAAATAATCACATCATCAAAAAAAAAAAAAGGATTATTGCCAAAGACGTGACTTTGAATATAGCTGATGAATTTTGCCATTAGGACATTGGGACGAGGAAAAATACTTTTGCTGAATGTCTTCCCTCTCTGTACATTTTATTCCACTGAAGACAGCCAAATGGAATTATTCCAGTTATCCTACAAGAGTTATTAGATATACAATGAGATTCTATAAATGGATTCAATTTTATATGCAATATTAAAGAAAGGAAATAGGTATATTTTAGGTACACATGCTAAGCTAATTAATTCATAATGATTTCTTAAATCCACCTTGTTTCATTCACTTACTAAGGTTCATTAAGTCATACAAATCTCGGACAGGCTTTCAGTCTTTGATACTGACTCATATTTCTTAGGCCCTTCTGATGAGACAAACGGGACTCCAATTTAACTAAAATTTTATTCCCACTGTATTTAGTAGATGAAAAAAAAAAAGTCATACTAAGACCAAACAGAATTATGTTTATTTTTCTGCAGCAAACAACATGCATTCTTACTGCATTTTTCATGTTCTGTTGATTATTACATTTATTCACAATTATTAAATTAACATTGCAAATTTTTTCAAAAGAAGCTTTTTAAAAGCTTCACTTTTGACTAATAAAATATTTTAATAATACCACAAATTATCTCTGTTCAAAGAAATATGTTGCCAATTTTAGAAATAAATTCTCTTTTTTTACCAAAACAAATGCCTAGAATTTCCTGCACAGAGATGCAAATGCATGACTCTCAATGAAGACCTATTTTCCCTATTTGATATGGGCAAGATGTTAACAAATTTACTAAGAGTTGGAGTGTATGGATAAACATAGACTGTACGCAGATTCCAGAGAACTCTGCTTGTGCATTACATGGACCGTAGTCCTAACTCTATTAAGCATTTCATCCTTACAGAGATGCATATAAGGAAATGATTCTTACTCTCAGTTTTTGAAACCTCTTTTTATTTTTAATGGAAGAAAAGCTGACAATACTGAGAAACTGTCTGTGGCAATAGAATAGAAAAATTACCTGGAGACCACATATCCATTAATCTGTAGAAATTTCAGAATATCCTGTGCTTTTTCTCTGTCCTTGGCTTTTTCCTTGGCTGTGAGTGTATCATAGGGAACCAGAAGAGGATGGTTTCCTCCTCCTACTAGTGGAATGTCAAGAGAATTAAAAGACAGTTAATGGGAATTTGTTGATATGATAATTCCCTATTTGCAATCCTAATGTGATATTATCACATGCATGCACTGAAATATAATCTAACCTAAAGTGTCAACAATACACTTTTCTGTGTCTTAACACATATACACAAATCAATGTTATGTCTGAAGTAGATAGAAATTTATATATGACTGAATATATAATTGTAAAATCAACTGCTGCAAATATTAGAAAAAAAGGTTGAATTATTGAAAAAAATCATTTTTCATTAAATCAAGTTGTAATTATGTTCCTAACACTTAAGCAGTTATTACCTTCTTAACAGTCTTTGCAGTATGTAATGTAATTCATAAGAAAATCAAAATCTGTCATTCCAACAGAGTTCTGCTTTTAAACACTCTGATGACAGCAAAAGGTTCATGTAATTCAGCAAAATATAAACATATCTAAACAGATATGACAAAGTGATATACATGTATTTTACAGCTACAGGTTCAGGTCAGAGAGGTATAAAAACATTCAGAATATATTATTGGAACTTGGTTCAGACAACTGACCAATCTGAACAAAAGACTGCTGCAGAGAAAATAAATATAATAAATTCCATTTTATTTCTTTACAAGCAGGTGTTGCATTGATAGCTCTCTCTAACATTTAAATCATTGATTTGCAACAAGAAGTAGCAGACAAGTATCTGTTCATCACCCATAAAACCTTGGGCTTCTTGAAAGTCAGTGGGAAATAAATACCTATTTTCCTAATCATTATCCATATGAGCGTTCCTTTCTCATTTAGTTTATTCAACTATTTAGTCTAGTTTAGTTTATTCAACTACTTTTCTTTTACAGTTGTACTCAGTCTTTCATATCTATCCTGGTCAGACAAGTACAGGAACTCTCTATTCCCCCATTAAGCAAAGATATCAAATGAAAAATTGCTGTGTGTACTTCATGCATTTTCTGCAACCGGTACTCCATTCCTACATACTAAATTGTCACAAATGAAGAGAAATCAATAGCTATGAAAAAGTTACACTTCTGCTGTATTTTTCAGATGGAAATGGATGCAACATATATTCACAAAAACACAGAAATGCTTTAAAAGCCCTCACCTAAACACATTAATAACCATTCAGTTCAAAACAGTGCCAACCACAGGTATTTTCTGAAGATCTCCCCTTTACCTTTTAAAAAGGTTAAATTCCTTTACAAAATGAGCCAACAATAGTTTAAGTTTTCTAATTTTGCATTGAAACTTACTCCCTTGTTATGCACATTTTAAAAATTTAGTATCTGAACAGAAATAATGAATTCAATGATAAATAAAATGATGCCCTTTCTCATGAACAGTGAAATCAGAGCCACTGGTTTAGTATTTTATCTACGAGATTTCTGTAAAATTCAAGACTGTCGCATTAGCTTACTACAGAATTTTGTCATTTTAAACTGCAACAGCAAGCATTTTTAAATTAGGTTTACAAAGTCTTAAAGCAATATAAATTATCTTATTAAATAACTTGTTTTTTATGATTCCTGTTAGTGTTTTAAATTCAAAATATCCCAAATTACATGTTAGACAGTGTGTGCGCATGACAGAGACCAGCTTCCCAAGTAAATGTGTGATAAAACCTTCTGGAAACTCTAGCAAACTGAAGCTATTTTAAGTCATACATCTGTTCCAAAGAAAGTGAAGTTTGCCTAGTCACTTCCAAAAATGGAAAAAAAAAAATCAAAAGTCATATTACTGAGAATTTTGATGTCAGTGTTGTTGAATTTACTTAACCATCAAAAAACAGTTGTGGATGATAATCTGAGATCTTACCAAAGAAATGAAAAGAGTCTATATAAGAAATACAATTCTTATATGCATACCTGTAACCCAAGTCTGCATTACTGTCATTATTGTTCTGGTCTTTATACATATGCTGTATAAAAAAAAAATTTGAAGACTGGCATACGTACTGGAGAAAAATGAAAATAAAACCCCCACATCCTCAATGGCCAGATTTTGCCCAGCTGACAAATACATTTGCTTTCCGTACCAAGGAGCAAACTACTGGAAACCTCTCATTCATTCACTATGCCAGTTTTAGCCTTTTCAGTAGTGCCTTCCTTTGCATAACACTACAAACACTATAAAGGTTTCTCATCAAAGTGTTGCTCAGAGGCAAATTTTGCTTTCAAAGCCTCCAAATATAGCAGATTCATTTAAATATCCAGTCTTTCTGCAGCCTCTAGCTTCCTGGATCTATGGCTACACATCCTGAAACTTTAAAAAGTCTATAAAAATTGGTATGAACTGTAAAAAGGAGAAATATAATTAAGGATATGGAAATTCATAGTGATTTACTAAAGGCACTTACAGGTGAAATTTCTCTTTTTCAAAAAATCTGAGCTACTATATATTAGCTGAAAGTTTACAAGTAAATAAAACAAGCAAAAACAAACAAACAAAAAACCCAGATGAGTCTGGCAAGTGTTATTTAGACTTGATAAATTTCAGTAAGACAAAACCCTAACTTCAGCATTTGCAAATGAAATCTTGCTGTCTTTCTAACTCCTGCTTTTTCCATGTACAAATCTAATTTTAAATGCAAAAAAGTTAGTTTTAATACAAAATAAGCAAAAGTAAATAAAAATATAGTTTAAAAACAATAAGCCACACATAACAAGACAATATTTGTCATTTAGGTTAGCAGAGATAGCAGAGCACGTGCCACTTTTCATGTGGAATCAAGAATCTACTTCATTTGTCAATGCAATATATGAAATGTATATACTCCTCCAATAAACTAATTCAAATAAAGTTAAACCCCACCAGGCAACAGTTTAAAAGACTACTCATAGAGGAAAGTGTACTCATATAGCAAAAAGTTACTTTCATACAGCAAGTAACTTTTGAGTTCCCTTCTTTTGATGCATTCGTACTGCTTTGCTCAGACCTACAAAAGCTCACGTATACTTCTAGGCTTTGAAAATCAGAAATACGTAACTGAAAACTATAATTAGGAATAGATATTTTCTCATTTCTTTTTCATCAAGATTATTGACTAATTGTCAAGACTAGTTGACTCTTACCTTTTGCTTCAAGCTCCAGTTTCTTTTTCTTTGCCCATGTGTTATGGTAGTTTTCAGCCATCATCTCAGCCATAGCCTTAGAAAAAGGAGAGTTTAATGATGTGTGCTGCAGCAGTTAACCTCAAAGAACAGCAAATTTCTAGTCTACATTAGATAACGTTTTTAAAAAAAAAAGAAGCAGTAGCATACTTGATTTCCAATGCAATTCCTTTGTTAACGGTTCATTGAAAACATCATTTTAATTGAAAAATTATGATATAGAACTTGGGTAGGTCAAGTGTAATAGACATAGGAACTGGGAACCAGCTGCTGAAGAGAAAACTGCTAGTACCAAAAAGGGACCACAGTCAGGAGTATAGTCTGCAAAGAGCACTAGAATATCAAAAAGAGACTTGATTCGCAAAGCAAGGCTGATGAGAAACTACAGCAGGCCCTGGTGAGGCAAACAAAGGATAACAAACCAGGATTGCCTTTGCTAGCAATACCTATTAACTGTGGATGTAGCCTGGTCCAGGTGATTACTGTATGCAATTTGCAGCTGTTCTCAAGAGATAGCTCTGATCGTAACTTAGGAAAAAGAAATCATAAAGCATATCATCACTGTTTCATAACCGAGGGTCATAACGGCCATCTCAGGTGGTATCGCATAAAAAGTAAACAAGGAAGTAATTCAAGTTCTAATCCCATTTTCTTTTCTGCCTGGTGACGGCTGGTCACTTTTCTCTGGATTTAGTTTCCCATTTTATAATACTATGATGATATTCACAATACAGGCATATCATGAGCATTATACAAGTTAGTATGGTCTTTTAACAATGTAAATCTCAAATTCTGCAATTATAATGATACGGTTTCATCAGCTTGGTAAGAGTCTTGTGATAGAAGTAGTGTAAGTCAATTATCAACTTTGTTAACTCTTTGGAATGATCAGCAATCTACTGAACTGTATAAATCACAGATAATTGAGAGAAAATTCTTGTCATTCTAAACCTTGTCAGAAATCTGCAATGACTAGAAATATAAAGCTGAAAAACATGGGGTACGAACCAAGGAGGAAAAATTCATTACAATACAGTATACACTGCACAGTTAGCCAGTTACCTCACTACTTGCTGCTTGGTTTCACCAAACCGCAATAGAGCTCAAGGGAGCTCTAGACCTTGTTGTCATCACTATACTGGTACATATACTCATGCTAACTTGCTTAAAACAATCATCTAGTGTATGTCTATCCTAGACATAATATTGCAATCACACTCACAAAAGCATTTCAAACAACTCCATGGCAAAACCAAAGTCTTTCTAAGACTAACATCATTCATTTAGCAATTAAAAAATATTTGTTCCATATAACAGCAATCTACTGATAGATGAACAGTCAAAATCCTACCTCCAAGGACTTCATTTGCTATTCTCAAAAGATTTGCTATAACATTATCTCATGACTCTAATTTATTCAATGTAGAAAAAAAAAAGAGCATTGACAGAATTTTGAGGGGAGACAGCAGAGAAATTAACAGTAAACAGAAAAAAACAGAAAAAAACTGATGCTGCAAACTCTTCAAGATGACAGAAGAGGGCTGCATAAAAACAATCCAAGACAAAAATAAAATTTGAAGCCTTATAACTTTATCCATGTTTTTTAAAGTAACAAATGATTAAAATGCAATGATGAAACAGACCGGAAAAAAAAAAAAAAAAGCATATCAAGGAAAATAATACAAATAAGACACAAATGACTTAAATAAACTAGAAAAAAAAAGAAAAAAATGCCAAAAAAGGGCAGGCATATTGTTTCTGACTTACATGAACATCTCTGGAGAGGGTGACATTGCTCATGTCAATTGCTCGAGGGCTGTAACCATGGGCTGTATCTACAGAGATCTGAATGACAAACATGCATGTAAAGAAGTTAGCATTAACAAGATACTGAAGGTAGTGAAAGAACAGAAGGAAAAAGAGATGCTTGTCTATTTCTAGAGAGCAAAAAGACCCTAAATAACATGCAAATTTCTGTCTAAACAAAAAAATATTAAAGATGGTAAACAGAAGTTAGATTTAGGCAAAGGTCTATTTTTTTTGTGAGGTAATTACAACAAACACTGTCATTTACTCCCAAAGACAGATATCAATGAGACGTGAATCAGTTTAAGCTGTTACTTGTTACATTATAATGAAGATATTGTTTAAATACACTTGAAGTTTTTCAGCTGAAGATGGGAAAAATGGTGATTTTTTTTGTGTGTGTGTGATGACAGCACAATATATCATAATACCCCAAAGACCGGAAATTTGGAAATTGGGATTTTTGAAACAGAATTGTAGTTTGTGAACTATAACTTGCACCTCAGCTCAACTGCTCAATCGAATCACATGGTACACACCTGCTGGTATCCAGCATGAGTAAAGCAGGAGGTGCAGGTTCACCTGCTCCTTTTTCACATGCATATTGCACCCTCATGCATGGAAATTGTATGGAGAGGAGTGGAATGTAGGAGGTGAGAGAAGGGGAGGAGGGGAGGAGAATGCCTCTATTTCTCTACATGCTTATAAGCATTCATAATTACACAAAATTCCACAAAAAAAAATCAAAATCATTTTAATATTCACTAGTGATGTAAATAATTCTCATAAATAATGCAATTAATTAAAAAGTGAAAATTACATTAATATTTCAATTTTGTAGACATATTTGAAAATGTTTATTAGAACATTATTTTTAAATCGGGAAAGGTAAGCAAGCAGAAAATTATAGCTTCTATGAATAGAAATCCAAATCTCACACCAGTATTACATGTTCAATGCAAGAAAGTGCTTCCATGTGTTTTCATGCTGCAGGAATATTTTGTCATTTAAAGCCTAAAAATGAAAACATATTTTGCTGCATCCTTCCGTAATACAAAATTACTTACTTGACTGGTTTGAGATATGCGACGTGTTCGGTTATAGAGAGCCATGGAGTCTCCCTCCCGTGTTCTTTCAATCCGCCATCCCCATGCCAGCATAGTTTTCAGTGATTCTTTTATTGGCCATCGATAAATTTCTTTCTCCTAGGACAGTACATAGACAATAATTACCATGTCAATTCTGTAGCTCTACAGGGTCAAATATATCTCTTAGATTTTCGCATGGCTGTCCTGAGATGAAAAATAATCTACTGAAATTATGCTGCAGCATAAGGTCATAGCAAAGAAAGAAATAAAAAGGCTGATGATCACAAGGATAATGTGTGAAGGGTACGTTCATATATCAACTCAAAGGTGAAGGAGATATTTATGATGAGCTTTCATGGCAAGAAGCAAAACTAAAAATTATTGAATCATGGAAAAGTGGAGTTTGCAATGGACTTCTAAAGATCATCTGGTTCAATATTCCATTGAAAATGCAGCCCTTAATGAGATTGTTGAGGGTTCTGTCAAGCCAAGTCTTGAATATTTCCATTTCTCTAGGCAACATACTGGAATACTTTGCATAATTGTTTTTGTATGCCCAGAATCTCCCCATCAGCTTACACCCATTGCCTTTGCCCTGTGCATCTCTGTGAAGAGACTAGCTATATCTTCTCTACAACTACTTTTTAGGCTTGGGGAGACTGTGATTAGATCCCCACAGAGCCTCCTTCTCTTTAGACTGCACAACCCCTTTTCCTTCAATATTTCTTCCTATGTCAAGTTTTCTAACCTTCTAATCATCTTCACAGCCCATATAAGTATTTCTGTATGATCTCACTGTAAAAACACAGTGCTAAAAACTTTGGCTTCATGATAAGCTAAGTTCAGTCATAAGAAGATGAGAAAGTATATTGAATGCCCAGCCACTAGCCACCATCACCGTAAAAACCCTATTGTCTCTTCTTGAGATTTTAGAGGAGGAGAACCCACATTATTTGATGCATTCTAAATTAAAAACAAAGTGACATAAGCATAAGGTGATACACTCACAGTAAAAGAAGCAATATTTTAGTCGCAGTGGATCAAAAGCAATGAATAAATTGCTCACCTTTTCGGACAGTAATTTATATTGTTTCATTAATGGTTGCACTTTTGCAGATTCAGAATAGGTTTCACCATATACCCATCCATTGGCAAACTGAAAAATGGTAATAAAAAAAACAGGAGTGAGAGAGAAAAATTATGAAAAATCTTATTTTTATTTGTGCAGAGTAACTGAATAACGCTTCTGCAGGACTACCCTCTTCCTTAAATTTCCTATTTTTTGTTAGCCCTGCTTTATCAAGTTATAATAAAATAAAATAAAATAAATGATATGAAATGCTATCTTTTCTTTAGTAAACATATAGCAATCACTTTCATTAATGATTACTTGAAGTAAACATTTCATTTTCTTTTTCTTGATTCCTTTAGCGCATGATCCTTGATTTACATAGAACATGACACTACTTATTTTAATTATCAAGTATATTTGCTCAAAAGTTAACAATAAAAAACAATTAAACACCAGGATGGAATACTCAAATGCACTTACAGAACTACTCAAAAAATGGCATTTAAATTAAATTTATACCTTACATATGTACCTACTTGTAATCTCATGAAGAATAGTAACACTCAGTAAAATCTTCTTAAAATTAAATGGATACACAAAAAAGCACATATTCTGCTTTAACAGGAATATAGATTTTACCTTTTCCATTGACCATTTATCATGAGAGTGTTCTGCATATTTGTTAATGAAATAGTCTAGCTTTTCAGGGATGGTAATGCTGCAAGAGGAAAGGGAAAGGGAAAAAAAACATTATATTCCAGATGTTAAAATGTGAACAGTGTTGCTTTGAAGAAAACTTTCAAAAAATACATCAGCAGTGCATACATTCATGCAAAGCATCTTACAGTACTGCTTTCCTCATATACATATATATATGTATACATATATATGCGCATATGTGTATGTAAGATTTTTGCCTGTTTAACACACACATGGTCAGAAAACAATAATACTCACTACCCATGGGTTCGCCATGTTTCTATTACTAACTTTAATTTTCTATGACCTTTAGTTTCAGAATATAGTGCTAACTTATTATATGTCAGTTATAAACTAGCTATGCTAAGCATCCTTTTTGAAGCTATATATTTCATATATTCCTATAAATTTAAATATGTAACTGAATCACTATAACTTGTGACAACTCAAAAATTATAAATTCAAAGCTCTATTTTCCAACAATCAAATGAATAGCTACAAAAAATCAAAAAAAAATTGTAAAAAAAAAAAAAAGAGTATACATACTACCCCCTCACCAAGTTGATAGTTCCTGAGCAGCTAAGAAAAACAGCTACCTCTGCTGCCAAACACAAACCAACTTTTCCAAAAATCATTTATTAAATATCAGTATTTCTCTGCATCTGCATTCTTATAATTTAAAGTTCAGGTACATTTCTTGGCCATTTCTGAAACAGCAAGATCTTCCCTCCTATAACACAGAATTTAGGCAGGGACAGTGTTGTAATGCCATCTACTGGAAACTAGGAGACTATTTTTTTATTTTTCCTTCATACAATGAGAAAAATGTCAAAACAGCAAAATGATCCCATATACAATCAAAGTAATAGTCTTCAAAAGCATAATCACATGAAAAATAGAGGCTATAAAATAGCCTCTATTGTTTTTTGTTGTTTGAAGGTGTGTGAGGTGCAATTCAATGATAGTATAACACTTTGCATCAATGCAGAAATAGAATAAGGTCATATCATCTAGAACTTCATTTGTATAGGATTAGGATTGCTAAACATTGGAATACAAGACTGGCATGCAAAATAACACAGGATAGGAGGGTTAGGGTAGAAGTGATACTGATACAAGTAGAACTTTCTTTATCCTGAACTATCACAGAACTATTGACACCTCAGAAAGAAATGAGAAGCACAGTAATTGATGACTTACTATGGAAGGAATTCTGTCTCCTAAATGTCAATATAGACAGAATGCCCACAAAGGCTATTGGAAAAGATGTCCTGCAAATGATACCGCTCAAGCATAATTTCTCTGCTGTAAAACTACTCTATATAGAGTATAGGCTGTAACCAAAAATGAAAAAACAAAGATCCCCTTCAGATATGTGTTTTATCTGCATAATGTGCAGTCAGCCTGACTGTGCAGAGACAATGAAGACCTTTCTGCCGCCTTCCCCATCATTCAGACTAAAAAGACATTATATTCGATCAACATAATTGTCCGTATCTATACTATCATCCACAGGCACTGGAATTAGCATCTTGGCTGTTGATGATACGAATTATTTCTCTAGCTGCATATTTTTTGCTTTAAAGCTCAAAATCTCCATTTTATCTAAAAAATGAGTGTTCAAAATAGTCATGAATAAAAGCCATAAATTCACATCACATACAAAAACAGACTCCGTGCCCCTTTTCACCCACTCAAGGTACAAGTTAGTTGCTACAACACAATTCCTTACTTTGAGGTATCAACAGGTTGAGGATTAAAGTTCCCATCTGAATCCATTGAAGATTGTTTTTCCATCATACTGACATAATTTGATTCCATATAGTCTGGAGGTAAGGCCCCTGCGACTGCACTCAGACAAGGCAGTGCCAATTTGAAGAGTTCCTGTTCATATTTCTGTGGAAGGCATGAGGGAGAGAGAGAGAGAGTACTGAATGGAAGAGACCAACATCCTTGCTGAAATTGATAGAGTTACAGGTGAAACAAAACAGCCACAGAATGGCTTTTGAAATTGAATTCTCTTCTGAATTAAATGAATAAAAGAAACTGATGGCACATAATATATTATATTCTAAAGATAACACTAGGATCAGGTCTTGATTTTTCTGAAGTGAACAGAATACTAATATAGCAAAATATTTACTTCAATGGGAACAAGACTGGCCACTTGGCAGATATCAGGGAAGAGAATACAGCACAAGAATATGCACAGCCTTTCTAGATACCTAGATTTGCAGCAAAATTCGCATACAGTTGCAACCAGCTTGCTTAAAAATGCCTACAAAATTAACAATAAATACATACCAAGGGGTATTAAGCTTGTGTCCAACATAGAACTGAATCAAGGGTGTTCTGCTATTAAGCAAAAGAGCGTGCTCTTGACTTAATGTTGTGTAGTGTGTGAAGACAAAAAAAATGCCACCTTCAGTTACCTGCAGATGCTTATATTTGCTTTTAGGGCCCAGACATTGAGTTAACTTGTATAGACATACTCTAAGACTATTTCAACAGCTACATATAATTTTGTAACGAGCATAAAGGACAGTGTACCTACCTTAAGTCAGAAGCTATAACACAATGAATTAAACTGGAAGTTATATTTACTAAAGTCTATATTTTTCCCTGCAAGCTGAACAGTGCAAGAATAAAAGCTAGGTAAAAACAATATTTTGTTTTCTTTTGTTTTTTATGAGTTATCTAATAAGGATCTTCTGGTAATAGTTGATACTAAAATGAATTACCTTTTGAGACAAGGCATCAAAAATGCCCCAGAATAACTTTCTGGATAAATGAAGTTCTTCTTCTGATGCAGCACCAAAGTTACCCCATCCACCTGGTAAACAATAATACTTCCAGCATCTTTCATAATGATTTGTCAGCAACTAAAACAGAACATATTTTGAAAGCAAATAAAATATAACTGCTTGCATTCTTCAGCTACAGCACTCGATGACTATACAAAAACTGCCAGAGCAATTTCTTACTTTTGTAAGTAGTACATGCTCTGATTCCTCATGCTATGTATTTATCTGATTTTCAAATCCTCAGTGAATATTGCCAATTGCCAATTGGTAAGAACCAAATTGTTCTTACATTACTGACATATGCAAAAAGAGAAAAAATTCTATCCAAGCTGTAAAAACCCCTCAGCTCCAGGACAGCCAAGAACTCACTTCAGTCAATGAGTCATTATTCCGAGCATTGCTGCTCTCCAGATAAGACAGTAGAACAGCAACAACAATAATCAACTACTATCAGCTATTAATAATCAACCAATAACAATGCCCGGAAGCTATTCAACAGAAATTTTCACTCAGTTCATGATCTCTTCTGTGATCTATAAAACCTGCCATGAATCTATCCTACTTTCCCCCCATATAACTGACAAAAGGAGTTTATGCTCCCTCCCTCTACCTTCATTGGATATATATTCAAGCATGTTTTCTCCTTAAGTGGTTACAAAATTCCAGATCAGCAGGGATTAAAATGATGTTAGGGCCTGCTATTTGACAACTGAAAACATCACAAATTTTCCACCTAATGTACCTACAATGCTCTTAAGTCACAGACAAGATCAAAACAAATTCTATTACACAATGGCCAGCTATCAGATTTGGCTTTTTTATAAAATGTGAGTGCTAATTTGTGGTAATTGCAATTTTAATCTAGCCAGGAATAAAGGAAGGTTTACTTTTAGAGTTGTCCTCAATGAAGCACTGAATACATCTTAGTGGAAATAAAAACAAGGCAGTCTTGTTCCAGAAAATTCACACAAAATTGTACAGGAGAAGCACCATAGATAATGCTGCTTTAGGTATGTTAATTTTTAACTGCAGATGCCAGCAGAGATATTCCGAGCACTCTTTTCACTGAACTTGTAGCTCTCTCTTTGCAATTAAGACTACTGTAGTGTCTGTTTGCTAGAACAAGTATGTATATAGTATGAACAGTACTTTCAGATCAGATATACATTAGCAGATCTATGCAATATTCCATTATAAAATCACTGAAAAACAGTTTATTAACAGTGACATCCTAGCAAACTTCTTAGCTAAATGATTTCACTTTCCTCAGAAGCATTTATCATTCAGGTATCAGTGGACAGAACTGTTTGCCCCAGTTGACACTATGGCCCTCCTTGTATCTATATTTCTCTCCTGAAGTCTGGCTCTCCTGTAGAAGTAATCCAGTTATTATTTTCTTCCTGTTTGGTTCAGCAATAAAGAAAAGTCATTATACTAAAGGCCTACAGAGTCAAAACCTTGCTGTCCTAGAGAACAGATCTGGGGAAGATCTCTCTCTTTTTTTTTTTTTTTGCTCAGATTCAGACAAACATAGAGTTAATTACCTTACAATATTGCTATTTGGTTGTTTCAGCGCATAAGATGTCAGAATACAGAATATACATCTGCTATTCTCATGCATAAGTATTAAAAAATGGCTTCTCTAGCACCTTAAGTTTGATTCAACATTTCTTGGGATACACAACCAAATTCTTAAACCCTTAGGAGTGGTAAGATCAGTGGGTCCTGCCTGACACTAGTGATGCTAGTTCGTCCTCTAAAGTCAGGGACCATGAACTGGCTAGTACAAACCTGCATAATTCTGATTAATATTTTGTCAAAGAAAACAGACACAAAACATAATTAGTCCTGATCTGTGGCTTTTAAAGAGGAAATAATTTAATAAGAAAAGATGAAATGTCCTATTCAGAGCTACAGTTGGAAATGATTAGAAAGCATCTGGAAAAACAGCAGAATGTGAGGTGGTAAATAACACATTTCTGAGAACTGTCAAAATCTGAGAAATCTTTCAGGAGTGCATCATCTTAGTGAGACAACGACACATCTTTTTTGTGGATTAGAAATTAGAATCAAATGATATGGAGAAATCCTTGGAGCCAGAAAACAAAACTTTTGAATTGTATTCATTTTCTATTTCCAAGGGTTCCCCTATTCTGTTTCCATATGGGTTTTCCAAAAAGGAGAGAATTAGAGGAGTTAGCAGTAGACACAGGCCTAATAAAATCTATATAAAGAGATACAAATTAGACTGATTTTCTGCCAGAGTGGTAACTTATCTCTAAGAATAATTGTCTATTTTGCAGAGTGGAGTTAAACTAACAGAGAAAATACAGAACATTCCCTATGTAAGTATTTTTGTTGCATCTTGTTACAAGGAGCGTTTCTGAAGATTAAAATACATGTTTACCTTGAGAGGCATCTTTGCATGTTCATTTAATAGAGGAACATCGAATACTAATCTTCTCAGCAAATGCTGCATCA
The DNA here is from genome assembly GCF_000705375.1 of Tinamus guttatus. The sequence goes on along the minus strand of NW_010585014.1, from coordinate 159,266 downwards.
TGGAAGGCCTCAACTGCCTGAAAGTAGAGAGAAAATTTCAAAAGAGTGCACAGCATCATTTCATGTAAATAATTAATACATACAATAAATCAACCTGACACTTCTACACCTTTTTTTTTTTTAATTCATAAAGCAATGGGAGTTTGCTTATGGCACTACAAAGAGCATTCCCAAAACAAAGCACACAGGCGTATCAAAGAACATGTAAATCACACAGTTTAAAGAAGAGGAGAGCAAACATCTGATCTACTGACAGATGTAAACCATGAAAAAAATGTATTCTGCTATTGTACACTATGATTACTGACAGATGTAAACCATGAAAAAAAATGTATTCTATCCTGCTTATGAAAAAAAAATATAATGTAAATTTCTTTCAATACATCCCAATGGTGCTTAAGAATATTGCATAACTGATAAGGATATATGAGCTCTCTGGATTCTCTGGGCACCAACTAGAAAGCCAGAAGAAATAGGTAAAGCATGTATGTTAGAATGGCAAGGACATTAAACTGTTCCGAATGAACAGCAAATATTAGTCTTATAAAGGTCATGCATAGAAAATTATCAAATACCTATTTTATAAAGACTGCTGCAAAGTACTTTTTTCCTCTCTAAGCTACAAGATTACCACCTACAATATGAATGTGTCTGTCATTTCCAAACAAATTTCCGCATTATGCAAGAAGTCATCTACAGTGAAATGTTCAGAAGAGCTCTGTTAATTTAAAAGACTCACTTTCATTAGAACATAAATTCATAAGTGAATACCTGTCTTCTTAAAATTGAGCCTCTAGGCTTACAAAAAAATTGTAGAATAATCATGTGTATATGAGGTGGCAGATGGCAAGATAAAATTCATTGAATAGGTGTCAGTGATGAAGTATAGTAATACTAGTCATTGACTTGGATTTCAAATGTAATGTTTAGCAGAGTTAAACATTTACATAAAACTGATCTACTGATCCTCAGCAATGCTGAAAATCTGTGTAGCTAAAAAAATAATTAAAGAACACTTCAGTGTATACACTATTACACATTTCTAGAGCTTTCTCTTTTTGCAATACATCTTAGTTAATTGCCAAGTTTTATATTTTTAAAAAATAGTAACAGAAATAAATAAGGCCTGCATATAAGTAATTAATAATGTTGCAAGTTGAATACAATCAGTCTATTTAAAATTTCTTACTCATTTGCCAGTAAAATTCTTCATTATGCTATTGATGGTACAGTTTTGCATTCTTCCATTACAGTTAGCATAGATCACTCTGCCAATTCACATTACCATGCTACCAAGAGCCTTTCCTTACCCACAGATAGACAATAAACACTCTTCGATGGAATCTCGTTGAGCTTTGGTAAGAGAGCAGCCCTTTGAGAGTCTGTACACTGTATGTAATAAGGAATCAATGAGGGAAGCATGGTGCTCTGTGCCAGCAAAGAGAGGAGCACATCTGGTCAACAAAGGCAAGACGGCGGTGCAAAGGTATCGATTCAGAGCCAAAGCCATATCTGTAGCACTTAAAGCAGCCTATCGAATAAATGGGACATAAATTAGATTTGTCTGGTAAATGCTAACTTTTTGCTTTGTTTGCTTTACTTCTGTAGTAGTTACAGACCGGGAAATTTCCAAAAAACATAAATGGGAACTTCATACGTACTGGAAGCTGGATGCCAGCTTTCTTTTCTATTTTGAAAGTATTTTCCCAGGTGACTTGTTTGTTTGTTTTGAATGAAAGCATGATGAACACCATAAAATTGCACACTGAAGACAAACATTCAAAACCAAAAAAAGTTTTCAAAAAATATATTAAAAAAGTCATAGTTGCTTAATAGAGCACTCAAAAATCATAAAATACCAAAGTCAAGTTTGCATTGGCAAAATTCAGTTGTGATCAAGGCTCAGTCCATGCATAAGTGTTCACCCACTCTATCTTAAATAACATAATACTTTCTAGAAAAAATGTTTAAAGAGAAGATCAAATAAGGAAATCAAAATCCATGTCTCAGCCCTCATGTACGCTTTCTAAATTTGATCCTTCTGTATCAAGCCAGTTAACAAAAATAAAGAAATGCAAATAAGATTGACCAAAAAGCAATTTTAAGGAATTTTAAGGATTTCCACAAGTCCCTGGAGAGGGACACTTTCATGCTACATTTCAGGTAACTGGCTCTCAGATATATGCTTTTTTCACAGTTGATCTGATTTTGATTCCACATCACAAGCTCAGAAGATCTCTTGAGGTAAGACATATCCCTTCTGGATATGGTATCAGTGGGTGCCTTACAAGACAGTCAGCATCATTGTGGGGAAGGACTCTTCACTGCTCTTCAAATATTTTCAAAGCGCAGCAGCACAAGGCAGCTCATCCAGCATTGGGAAACACAGAAGGATGAAGAAATAAAAAATATTCTTCTAGGCGATGAATACAATGCAGTATTCAATAAGATAATGGAACTGGAATACCAACAGACTTAAACCCTTACCGTATCTAAAGAAGCAGCAGCACGAAGATCTGGCAGAAAGCCAACTTCTAGAAGATGTAGAAGAAAATCCTGGTCCTCAATTCCATAGACCCTGTCAAGGAACAAAACCATGGCTGCCTTGTGATCTGGGCAAAACCCCGCAGACATGTCAGGTTCCACCACAGTACCATCTAAAAGGAAGAAATAAAACTTCAATGACAAGGCTCATTCTACACCAACAGACTAGGCAGCCATGCTACTTCTCATCAGAGTCAGACCTCTGTTAATCTCTGACATCTTACTCACAGCTTTGTTACATACAGACAATACATCTGTAGTTAACGGAAGAGGAATTGAAAACAAATGCATAAGGCGATTTCTACCCAGGGGGAACCTGAAGTCTATACATACTTTTTGGTTCATACATTGCCCCACAGGATTCTTAGTAACTGACACTCTAATATGATGGGAAATACGCAAACATTAATTTGTCTACAGAACTACCTCATCCTTGTAAAATGCAAATCAAAGGAA
>NW_010585014.1:142105-156239 GCF_000705375.1 Tinamus guttatus | reverse complement strand
TGGTGATTATATAAAGTATTATAATGAATTAACATTGTGGCAAACAGTCCTTCATAATTGACAACTTCTAAAATATCCTAAAGCAGATCCCAGAAATATTTTTAAATGCTGACACTTTAATTTTGGAAATCAAATAATTGATTTACTCCTTATCTATGAGCTGAACTCTATAAATGGCTATTTAGCTATTTTTCTTTCATAAATTATCACCAGTATTTGTGTGTGTATATAAATAACTATATAATAGATTGATTGATCTGTTTATTATAATAGATTGATTGATCTGTTTATTTCTGCTGTAACTAAATTGGGAATCTTGTGCTTTAAGTCTCAATGCAAACAATGTTGTATTCAAAATACTCTCTATCAAAACACTCGGAAAAGCAGACAGATCTCCTTTTCCTTTTATGAAGACGCTTACTTCACTCCCACTATTGCAAAGTATTCTATGCAGGCAGAAGTGTTTTCTCTAGTGTGCATTTGAGTATGTATGCTTCACAGAATCACAGAGCTTAATCGGGGTCACCTAAAGTAGGCTGTCCAGCCTACCTGTGCTCAATCCTCATGGCAAAAAAAGTTTTTCCTCATGTTCAGACAGAACTTCCTGCAATTCAGTTTGGGTCCTGGCGCTACTCAACCTATTGCTGACCACCACTGAGAAGAGTCTGGACTCATCCTCTTTACACTCTCCCTTAAGATACTTGTACACAGCGATAAGATCTTCCCACCCAGTCTTCTCTTCTCCAGGTTAATTCCAGCTCTTTCAACCTTTCCTCAAGAGATGCTCTAATCCCATAATCATCTTAGTGGCCCTTTGCTGGACTCGCTTCAGTAGTTCCGAATCTCTCTCATACTGGGGAACCCAGAACTGGACACTGCCTCAGCAGGGCTCCACCTTTAACTTTACCATAGTTGCTGAAAAACAACTCTGGTGTCTTAGTAAGATCTGTTAGAAACAATTAATAGGGTTAGGACAGCAAAAGCTAAGGATTATGTTATCAAAAAAAGAGAATGGAAATTTTCTTTAATAACTTAGAAAAATAGGAAGTATGCATTCTTTTTAAAGCTATAATAGATTTTCACAATGTTACTAACATGAATGGGATTTATATGAGTGATTTAAATGCACACAGAATTATTGCCTGCAGCATCAAGAAACATTCTTTAAACTTTTGAAACACATACAACTTCTCTTCTAATTCACTCTAGAAATAGTTTAATTCCTACAACATTCTGAAACATTGAGAAAAATATGAGCATTAATATCATAGAATCATAGAATGCTTAAGGTTGGAAGGGACCTCTAGAGGTCATCTAGTCCAACACCCCTGCACACGCAGGGTCACCTAGAGCATGTGGCACAGGACTGTGTCCAAGCGGGTTTTGAATGAAAAGAGGCCAGCACCATCCTCCTCACTGCCTCCCTTGAGGTACTTATAGACACTGATCAGGTCCCCTCTCAACCTTCTCTTCTCCAGGCTGAACAGGCCCAGCTCCCTCAGCCTCTCCTCATAGGGCAGATGTTCCAGGCCCCTGATCATCCTTGTAGCCCTGTGCTGGACTCTCTCCAGCAGCTTCACATCCTTCTTGTAGTGTGGGGCCCAGAACTGGGCACAATACTCCAGATGAGGCCTCACCAGGGCTGAGTAGAGGGGCAGGATCACCTCCCTCGACCTGCTGGAGATGCTCCTCTTAACGCACCCCAGGATCCCATTGGCCTTCTTGGCCACGAGGACTCACTGCTGCCTCATGGTCAACTTGTCGTCCACCATGACACCCAGGTCCCTCTCTGCAGAGCTGCTCTCCAGAAGGCCAGTCCCCAATATACACACAAATTACAAAAAGAGTTGAGTTGGGGGAAAAAAAAAACAGGCAGAACAATCATCTTACCTTTAGCTATGGTTGGCATGTGGAAAGGAATACTAATTACGCCCACTAAATCTTCCAGTGGAATCAAAGACCGTAGAATTGACCTGATCCTAATGGCTTCCCCTTTACCTGCATGAAGGAGCTAATGGAAAGATAAAAAAAAAAAAACCCAAGTTTTACTTTTATATTTTATTTGTGCTCATGTTCCAGAAAATTTCTAAATCACAGTTGCACAGGAATTACTATTATATAAATATAATCCATTTATAATTAATAATATAAATTTCACAGAATGTGTATTTATCTGCAGTGTTCTGAATATAAAATCTAGAAATTTAGGATCTAGCACTGTTAAAGAAAGTTGATGAACAAAGCATCAAAACAAAGTTGAAGGGGAGGTAGAGGGAACGGAAGGAATGGCCTTTTAGATGTAAAATTTTAGTTTTGCTGTCCCAGGTGAAAAATAAATTTTTCATTTTCAATTCTTGTTTCATTTTTCTTTTTCTTTTTTTTTTGGATATGGATTTCTCTATAACTTCAAGTTACCCACTCAGGCACAAATCTGATACTGATCTACATGAACTGTTGCGGATTTCAGAGTAAAATGAGAAACTATGCATAATTTTGAAGAACTTTTCAAGAAACAGGAATGTATTTTGAATCTTAATCTGAACAAATATTTTCAAATAGCACGAGCCAATATTAGGATCAGTATTAGGACTTATGAGGTAAAGGCTGCATTTTGTATCATGAATGTCTAATACTGTGTATATGTTATGCCCAAAACAGTGCCATGTAGTCTTTGACTAAGATTCTTGGTTGAAACAAATATTCTGAGATATTGATGTGTATTTTGGGGGACAAGGCTTCTTACTGTTTAAAAGGAATACCCTGTCATATTAACTCCTTCCATATGCAAATCAAATAGTCTGTGTAAATCCATATATGTAGACAGTAGAACCACTATTTTAAAATCATTGTACACCATCACAGTAAATAGAGAAACTTTAATACTTTGATGGTTACAACTGGCAATCAAACAATGTTCATGAAAGAGAGCCGTTCAAGACCAGAGAGCCTCAAAGAATAGCAATAAGGAAAAGAATGCAATTTTGAAAGAATAGCTTCTAATCAGCTTGCAAATTAGCAGATGAATTCATGTACTCTTGAGATGTAGCCAAAGACCAAAACACCAAATCATCAGCAAAACTATTCCTTCATTTTTGAATGCATGAACATTTGTAACTTACATGCATTTCAGGGGCACAACGTCCTAAGAGATCAATCAAAGCTGCATAAAAGGTCATGATGGCATTTCCCATGTGAATAGTGTCATCTTCCTGTTCTTCCATTTCACTGGAATTCATTGGTTGTTAAAACAAATGAAAGATAAAAAAAAAACGCACACACAAGATAAATTTCTTACATTAGTAAGAAATTAGTAAGAAATTAGCTTACACATGGTGACTTTTTGATAATCAGTGAATTTGCAGCAAACTAAAACATAATGGAATTTGTCCCTGAGAGAATGCAGGAACTTCTGCATTGTTACCATTTCTCTGTCCCATTTTGCAACAGGGGAATGATTTTTAGCTGACTGATAAACAGCAAACTGAATTCTAAAAATGATATATAATCAATGTAACTTAAAATTGACAGTGCAGGCGAAGCACAATTTAGCAGATCAAAAAAATTCTACCTTCCACAGAATCCAAGGAGGAATCCAGTTAATAATTCGCATGTTAAATCCAGCAAGTCATTTCATGACTAGAATTATAAAACAACATAAGGAATTCCACTGCACCTACAGGGTTTTGCTAGATCCATTACTTGGGGAACGTCCATCTCTTGTTGGGTCTTCTGATATTTTTATTGCTTCCTCCATGGCGGCAAGTAACCCATTGCCTCCTTCTCCTCTTAGAGCTGGACCAAAACATTCAGGTCGACGGATAAGCAGCCTGACTACAACATTAGCATTCTCTTCCACGCTCTCTCCTATTACATAGGACAAATATCATGATTCAAGACCGTATCAAAAAGACTTCTGAAATACAGTCCAATAAAGGCATAGAAACATGCAGTAGACACTTACAACTGCAAAACAGTTTAAACAATCATGACAAAGATACACAAACGTATCTCTCTTATTGTAATAAAATCTATGATATAGAACAAACTATTTAATTCAAAATTAAGTGTAATCACAGAAGTAACTATGTAATAAAGGATATTGAAACCATCATAAAGCTGATTTATAGTAAGAATAACATTCCAGTAAGAAAGCTAGTGAAGGGATGGCTATACCTGCTAACAGGTATATATACTTAGACCTGTATAATCTTAACCATATTTGTGGTTAAGACCCATATTTATGGGTCTTTGGTTCTCTGTCTAAAGTCTTTGAGAAGTCTAGAGTCTGTCAGGAGTCTTTGTTCCAGTTACAAAAGAGTTGTCAGCATTTCAAACACCAAAAAGCCTATATGATCTGTGAAGTGAACATCTAAGTAACTGTAGCTTTGCACGATTCCGCTCTTAGCACTAGTGGTCCTTTAAATTTGTGATATTCCATGAAGTTGGCTTCTATCTCTACTTTAAGTGACAAATTTCAAGTAAATATTCATTCAAACATTAGAGCAAATTATAAAATTAGCAGGTTCCTACAATACCATTGCAAAAAACAGCAAAACGAAGAAAATCCAAATATCGTTCTCCTTCAACTGGATTCCATCCAATGTCTGGGTAGCCTTTAGAAACCAACAAAGGACAACTTTGCAATCCACATCCAGCCAAGTAGCGAACAACCTAAAAGATTAAATGAAAAAGATATTTATTGTGAAGACAAAGGATGTGCAGTTCAAAGGAAATTATCCTCATATATTGCCCAGTTCTTATTTTTGGCAAATCAGAAGAGTAATCCCCACAGCATTATGCCACCACTGCATGTCACTATCAAGACAGAACAACAAAGGAAGATCTTATCAATAGTTACACAGTTTTGTTGGGGACTGCAGTATTGCCCACGAAGAGTTGCCCTTGAGCCAATTCTTGTTTTTATCTGCATATGTGATATCCACATATCCACAAAACCAATTCAGTTAACAATCACATCCTGATAGCTTTCCCTGGGAAAGGTATCTAAAATTCCCAAATAACCTTCATCAACTTGGGTCTCAATTACTCCATTCTACTGTTTTGGGACCCTAACCACTGGTATCCTTCCCCTCTTCAGAGAGAAAAATGTTTGATAAAGTAGCTACCAACCTTCTCAAGATCAGGTTCCCTTAAAGCTAGTGCAAGCTCATTATTATCCATCACAGATGCTGCTGCAACATCTAAAGGAGTTGATCCTCGCATAGAAGGAGAGGCTGTCAAAACAACATTTAGTTTCTGCAGTAAGTACATAGAAAACAGTAATTTCACAGTAAAAAAATAATACAGCCTTTAATAAAATATTAAATAACTACCTAATGACAAAACAAATGTATCATTTATACCACTTAGCTTATAATAAATCACAGTACTTTCATTTGAAATTTAATACTAAGACAGAAGCAAAATACACTAACCGTCCAGGCCCGAAAAATCTTTCTTAGGTCTTCCTATTATAACAATGGCAACTGGATATAATCATTTATTCTGAATCAAAAACATTAGATGAAATACAAGTTATATATACCTCTTCTATAAGCTCAGGGCCAGCAATACAAAACTAAAACTTCAAGAAAAATTCAGGGTTCATTTCAGGGCATCTGTACTTGCATTACCATGTGAATGAGCTCTGTATTTCTGCCACAAGTGTAGCTGGATACAGAACAGTCCACCAGAGTCCAACACATCCAGAGGACAGAGCAGTGGAGCAATAAGAAATAAGCTATCAGGACTGGCTGCCAACATTGATCTATGAACTCCATTACCACAATCAGGATCTTATTTTGTTCCATAATGATGCAACTAAACACTGACCCTTCCCTAATGTCCAAGCACTACCTTTCTTCCTTTTTTTTTTTTTTAGCTTAATTAACTGAGCTTACTCAATGTTGCTGTTAAGGCTTTCTTTACAGTTAGCAAACAAACTAAATAATAAATAAATAATACCGCTCTACAGTAGAAGAGGGTGCTTCTTCTCCAGGTAATAGAGAAAATTCAAGATAAATGGATGGTACAAATGGATGGATGCAGGAAAATACTTTTTTCAGTATAAAAAATAGCAAAATATCTTAAAACTTCACTTTTGTTTGGAATCTCAGTCACATGGAAATCAGTTATGATCTATGTTATCACTTACCAAGGCCAACACTGCTGTTTTCCAATAAATAGCTAAGATGATCAAACATAGCTTTCTGATTCTGCCTGCTAATGCGGCAAAAATAACATAGAAAACGACAGCAATTTGCCACCATCTTTGGAAAAGTGATTTCCTAAAAAAAGCAAATAAAAAGTCTAAAGGTAAAGCTCTAAAACAAGCATAAAATCTGCAAAAGGTCATGCCGGTTAATATACTAGTATTTCTGTACTGTATTCACGGCACCCCATTAAGTTATCTGTCTAGGTGAAATCAAGAGGACTTTCTTAGCAGGTAAATAACTCCTCATCCCTGTAGAACAACTTGTAAGTTTGAAAAGAAACAGCTGGGATAACACATAAATTCTAGATTCAAACATGAAAAAAGTGGCAATATTCAGATTAACAGAGTGATATAGCATCCATTTTTGTTAGCTTCTAAAAAAAAAAAAAAAACAAAAACCCCAAATCACGTAAGACTCAATGAGCACATGAAGTGCTATTTTCAGTTTCTCTTTTAAGCTTCTGAGATAGTAATATTAATTCCATCTTCCCTAGAATGGAAAAATGGATTCTTGTGGAAACTTAATCTACTATTGTGGTAATGAAAATTAGTAAGAGTTTATGGTCCTAGTATCTTCAGGCACTGCTCAGTGCTTTACAGGATAAAACTTTGAAAAGTTATATTCTAACTAAATTTCTGCCTTCTAATTGCTTTACCTTGGATTCTCCTCCACCAAGCACATTTACCATGACTTCCATGACCGTCTCATGCATGCCTAGAGCTCTCATGAGATTTGGATGTTGGTAAAATACTTTATTATTCATGATGTCTCTACAGGAGAACAAAAGAAGAAATTGGATTAAAATGTTATGACGAATATGTTACTTGTTATATGTTATTTGCAAAGCTGGTTTACTGTGTAATTCTTCGCCATCTCTGGTAGATTATTTTTTTCGGTGTTTTTCTCATTGAGTCTCTATCCATCTCCTGCTACAGATATTATATATTTCATGTACAAAGAGAAAGGACCTGACATTTGTTGTCCCATATTATAGTTATTGCCCTAGCCCCAATCACCTGTTGACTGTGGTGTGATACTCTTCTATTTTCATTAGATATATCCATTACTGGATATAGGTATTCCATTTCAGAACTAAAAAATATTTCCGGGTGAAAGCACAATCAAAGCTGTTTTACTGCTTAAACTTTAAATTCAACTAAGTATATTCAGCTCCCCTCTAAGTATTAAAGGAGCAGAAACATTAGCTTCATAAATGTTAACATTATTTCGTAAATTACTGTTCAAAAGGACATGCTTCTCTCTTCTACCTACAGAACAATTTAAATACTTGAAACCAGTCCTGAAGATTATAGTCTCAATATTTTATGATGAGGTGGTGACGTTCAATTAAATTTGTATTTCAAAAGTAGTCACATTTCTAAGAAATTCATTAAGTCTTGAAATAACATGTGACCAAGAAATAAATATAAAAGTAATTAAGTCATGGAAGAAAAAGACTAGTCACTACAGGAAATACTGCTGACAGGTGTTCAGATTTCACTGTATGTCTCATGATAGTCCTTTTTTCCTGAGCTCCAGCTTCTGGGATTAGGAAAATTTCATGAAGGAAAAATTCAGTCTTATAAAAGAAGTAAGGCAGAGAGATGTATTCATCATTCTAAAAGCTATAAATCTACAACTACCAGTCATACAACAGAATCTGAAGTAGATGGCACTGTTTTAGTCTCTTGCTGTCAATAAATCAGGGAGACTAGTTGGTCTTTTTCCTCGTCATTTCTAAATAAGCACTGGAGTCTGGGTTAAACTACAGAAGGTACAAATGGCACACGGAGGCCGTGGTGACAAGATGGTCACAAATATGATTGATAGAAAATATCAGGATAACAGCAGAGGGCAGAGGAGAACACTAGGTAAACAAAGAGTAGCTCTTTTCCTCTTGCACCAGACATTCACACATCACTAATGACTTTAGTAAATTAATGTGTCTTACAAAACTTTAGCTACCAACATATGACAAAGATGACAAAAAAGAAAAAACAAAAAAAAAGCAAAACATGAAATGAAAATCACGCTGACATTTTTGTCAGACACAGCAGTGCCAGAATCTAGTAATCATTTACTCATTTTCAAACTAAATTGGGTCAAATGAATCACAACAACTTAAATTTGAGATAAAAAAGTGGTACGAAACTCTCAATACTTTGTGTATGGTCATATGCAACTGACTTTCCCCTTTGCAAAGCCATAAGTAGGCTATGTCAAAGCCTTAATTTAAGTACTCTACACATTGTAGCAATCAGGGAACATAAGATCTGCTGGAAAGCAATGAAATAAGTATTTTTCACCCTGGCAACGCAGAACTATTTATAAAAGTTTACCACATTTGAAGTTTTCAGCAAGCCCAGAAAGAAAATATATTTTGCACTACAAAAGCTTTTCTTCTTTCATTCCTGACATTCTTTATTAATCCTATCTATCTTTCGTTGTCATTGCCATTGTTGTCATCACTGTTGTTGACTCGGGATTACTAATACATCAGAGTTGACAGTACTCATTAGAATCATAGCACTTAAAATGTGATAACAAACTATGTCCTGTAGCATCATAAAACATTACATATGCGTTTTCAAATCTTAGAAATTTTGGAGATGATATTTGCTACCCTCTGAAAATTATGCAAATAATAATAATGCTACAAAATATCTTACAACTGAAATTACTAAAATATATGAAACTTCTGCATTTAAGCATTCAAACATTATGCATAACTTGGAAGATAACTACATAAAAAATAACAGTAAATATCTGTAAATGAAGATTTGCTACACTGCGGTCATTTACCCTAATCCACGAATCATAAGCTTTTCTTCCTCCTTCCCCATTCTGACACTGAGCAAGGAACGGATTTGGCCAAGGGACGCCAGAAGATTGATTGTGTCTTCCACTGACACACTATTTATCGTGTAGGTCTTTGGTAGGGCTCGAACCAAGCCACCAATGCCATCATATTGACGATGTAGCAATACAAACATGGCCCTCACTAACTCCGGGTCTTCTATGACTGACTCCTGGGCCCAGCGTACCATTGTATCTGAAATCAACTGCTGAAGAGTAGCTGTGAAGAAAACACATAAATCACAAAATTACCATTAATTGCTCATATCAATACCAGTAGTCCCTCAGAACCCATTATGCAACACATACTGGAATTAATTCAGTCCTTAAATTCAGTCCTTTCTTGGTATTTATTTAGCAGACTAACAAATAAAAATATAATCGCAGATGATAAAAATAAACATCTAAAAATGAAAGCCTATATTCAAAACTAAAATACATAAAGCCTGAATTTGGTAACATAAAAAGGATGAAGACATATAAGATGTTCACAAAGTGGACACATATATTTCTATATAGTGTTTTCAGGAGTTTCCAGAAATTCAGGTCGGAGAGTTTTTCTTATATATTATGAATGGTACTGGGGAAAAAAAAAATGGTAGCACATATAAATGCTGTGTGAAGAAAATAAGAGTGTCCATAAAAAGATAATGACCAGGAGATGGCCACAGTTTTCAGAAAAAAAAAAATATGAGAATGAAGTAGAAAATGTAGGAAAAAATATTTTAAAAGAGTAATAGTACTGTATTTCAGTTCTATTGTTCAAACGCTGCATTATGGGTTTTTCTACTGTCACACAGTATAATGTTTTAGAATAAGATATATTCTAGAACAGCAATTATCTTTTAGAATAACATAATTTTTAAAAATAACCACCACAAGTCAGTGCCACCACAATACAAGCAAAAAAAAATCCGAATTGACAAAGTAAAAAAAAAAAAAAAAGAAAGAAAAAAAAAAAAAAAAAAGAAAGAAAAATACATAATTCTTTGATCCAGTTCATGCAGAACTTGGATGTCACTGACAATGACGCTCATCAACATGAGAAAATGCAGAAGGTGAAATGCAGAAAAATGACAGAGCAACAATCACAAAAAATAAACTCTGGATTCTATGTTGAGTGGCGAGGTTTCCCATAAATACAGCAATACAAATTAAGGCTTAGTTGTACAGACTTCTTTCTTTTGGTATTCTTCATGCAAGTACTCAGTTAGAGGTGTTTTCAGATGGTTTTATGAGTGCTTCAAATTAAGACATTACTATAATTAAGTCTGCATTAATCCCACGTAGAGTAAGATACGTTCTAGAAAGACCAGTGTAAGATTTTTTCCAATACATGCTATGGGAAAAAAATACTGTCTACCCTAAACATTCCAGTTAAGCTTAGTTAGAGCTATAAACCTTACAGTGCACAGATGTTTCAGTAAAAATCTGTCTTGTTTTGGTGATGGCATATCTCTGCCTCCTTTCCATTTGGAATTATGATACACTAAATTGCAATTTAATTTTACTTACAGGATGTCTTAGCATCATCATCGACTGGCTTCTCAGTTTGCTTCTTCTTCAGATATGTGACTTTTTCCATAAGGTATAGGAGACGACCCCTAATGGTTAAATCATTGTTTCCATCCAAGCTTCCATCTTCATCTAGTTCAATTCCAAACCCGCTTGGATGCAGTCCTGGGCCACGTGCTCTAGGTGTCCCTGCGTATGCAGGGGGGTTGGACTAGATGATCTCTAGAGGTCCCTTCCAACCCTAAGCATTCTATGAGTCTATGATTCTATGATTCTATTTCAGTGCTATTGTTCAAACGCTGCATTATAGGTTTTTCTACTGTCACACAGAATATTGTTTTAGAATAAGATATATTCTAGAATAGCAATTATATTTTAGAATAACATATTTTTTAAAAATAACTGCCACAAGCCAGTGCCACCACAATACAAGCAAAAAAATCAGAATTGACAAAGTAAAGAAAAAAAAATACACAATTCTTTGATCCAGTTCATGCAGAACTTGGATGTCACTGACAATGACGCTCATCAACATGAGAAAATGCAGAAGGTGTCAGAAAAATGACAGAGCAACAATCACAAAAAATAAACTCTGGATTCTATGTTGAGTGGCGAGGTTTCCCGTAAGTACAGCAATACAAATTAAGGCTTAGTTGTACAGACTTCTTTCTTTCGGTATTCTTCATCCAAGTACTCAGTTGGAGGTGTTTTTAGATGGTTTTATGAGTGCTCCAAATTAAGACCCTGCTATAATTAAATCTGCATTAATCCCACGTAAAGTAAGATACATTCTAGAAAGACCAATATTTTTTTCAATACAGGAAAAAAAAAACTGTCTACCCTAAACATTCCAGTTAAGCTTAGTTAGAGCTACAAACCTTACAGTGCACAGATATTTCAGTAAAAATCTATCTTGTTTTGGTGATGACATATCTCTGTCTGCCTCTTTTCCATTTGGAATTATGATACACTAAATTGCAATTTAATTTTACTTACAGGATGTCTTAGCATCATCATCGACTGGCTTCTCAGTTTGCTTCTTCTTCAGATATGTGACTTTTTCCATAAGGTATAGGAGACGACCCCTAATGGTTAAATCATTGTTTCCATCCAAGCTTCCATCTTCATCTAGTTCAATTCCTGAAATCAAAATTATTCACTAAATAATAATCAACATCATAAAAAATAAACCAGTTACTGATGTGCTTGTACCTACAAATATAATCCAATGAAAAATACTGTTCTGCTCTGTTAGAACTGCAAAAACCCTTGATGTGGGATGCACTACGAGCAATCTGGGACAAGTGCAGAATGAGGCAGTCATACAAGGTAAGAAATAAGCCAGTAAGGATTATTCTCTTATTAACTTATTGTATAAATTCTTATTAACTCAGTGTAGAAATTGTGCATTGTTACACAAGATACATAATATACATGTTTCTCTTTCCAAATCTGTGATTTAAATCTTCATTAACGGACTTTCAGGCTTTCACTAAATTTTAATTTCCCCATCACCAAAATGGAGGGACGATTGGTTTCTTAATCTGTATTTCTACTAATAAAAATATAATGGGCCCATGGTTATTCACTGTCTGTGAAGCCAGTGCCACAGTATGGCTGGCAATCTTGTAGCTACATGACCTTGCAGTACTAAAAACAGATGATGCCATTCAAGCTGCCAACAGGAATGGTCCCTGGCCCATGCTAGTCTCTGACCTATGTACATGAGGGTGGTTAGCTTGAACTAAAATTATGTTAGCACTGTGTTAGCCATTTAACAGTATGGATGTTTCCATGTGTGTATGTGCTGGACTCATGTACCTCAATAGTACATAAATACTTTCCTGTGACACTGTATAGTTCAAATTGTACTAGCAAAGAATACAAGAATTTAATTCACTTTTTTCCCCCAAAATGAATGTACCAAAGCTACTATAAATGTAATTTGTAGTGACCATTGAGTAGAAAGTACACCTTCACTGTACAGAGGCTTTTCTATATCTCTTATAGCAAATTATACGCACTTAAAAATGCATATGTGAGACTTTACAGAATCAGAATTGCTGAGGTTTGTGGATGCCATCTAGTCTAATCCACCTCGTGAAAGCAGAGACACTTAGAGAAGTTGCTCCTCTGCTAAGTCAGGTTTGGAATATTTCTATGTCCTCTCTGGGCAATCAGTGTTAAACTCAGCAACCATCAATAACTCTCTATTTTACACTCAGTCACATTACAAAATGCTATGGATGGCAGCTTATTCAAGGACAATAACAATAAAGAGACAGAAATGTCTCATGAATGAGAATAGAGAGATGCTGTGGAATTACTTAAATGAAATGTCTGTTTGCCCACATTTATGCAGCTCCCTGAGCTTTTATTGTACTTGCCTGATTTGCAAAATGTTAATATAACTTTAACCATTTCTACAACATGTGAATCTTCGAATTGTGATCAAAGAATGGACCCAGGATGTGCCAATGTCCTACTTAATTTCTAATAGCCATGTTTTGAACACATATAGAATACAGAATGGTTCTACTGCAATGAGTCTTCTGACCCATGGAATTAGTTTTCTCCTTGTAGATTATTCGAATTGTGAATTCTTCACAAAGGAGACAAAAGAACAATACTGACAACACTGAACTAGGTAAAGGAAAGAAGAGAACAATGGCAAAAAAAAGAGAAATGTAAAAAGCAAAAAAAAAGGAAGTCTCCACACCTTTTAAAACACTTTTTCTAGATTCTTTATTGCATTTTAGTTTTCTGCCAACTGACAGTTCACTTTCAGTTTTCCCTTTATTTTTTTGACTTTTAAAACAAAAACTCACTTTGAAGTATCATTATGCATCTTCAGTACTTTTGGATGGTAGCAGATTAGAGGGGGAGTGGCAAATACACTCAAGGGCAAGGAGCACAGCATAGCATGAGATGTGTATCTTTATTGGGACTGTATTTATTATTGATAAAAAATAATCTCCAGGTTACTTATTTGGGGAGTTACTAAAATTATTTAGAAAATTGCTTTTCAAGCTAGTATAAATATTAAAATAAATATATTCAGAAACAGGACGTACCACAGTGTGCCATAAGGTCTTCATGGAAATCCAAGAGTTGATCCCGGATTTCTTCAGGGCAAGGACAATCATTTTTATCATCTTTAAAGTTCAGCAGCATATTAATCTTAAAAAAAAAATGAATACAAAGTCAAAGCTGGCAACAGTGATTTCTATAGGCAAAACTATGAAAACAAATCTACCACACACATAGCACAGAAAAACAATAAATTGTTCACTGTAGGCTGTACCTGTTCCTGAGGGGGGGAGCGAAATTCTTTTGTTTTCCTAGCTGTCAGGGCAGCAGACATGTTCAAGGCCTGCATCACTTCATTATACCGGAAGCGCTGGTTCTCTTGAAGTCTGGCCACAAAATCATCAGAAAATGCTACAATGGCTTCTATCCGGTGTCGTACCTGGCAATCACACAGGTACTGCAGTAGATGGCACATCTGAGAAAACATCATCAGAAGAGCAAAAGGAGTAGACAAGCTA
>NW_010585014.1:121710-142058 GCF_000705375.1 Tinamus guttatus | reverse complement strand
CAGATGAACCGAATCTAATCCTCGGTGCAGTCATTTACTGCATCTGAAATAATCTGTAACATACCCTAGATTAGGACCAATTCACATCTGACATATGCAAGATACATATGTGCCTCAGATCTAAAGGAATAGAAACTTCACTTCTTTGTAAGACAATGAATTTGCTCCTTGATTCTAGGGAATTTCTGTGTGCCTGGATCCAGAGAAACGCAGAATTCCTTTTAAATTTAAAAAGTTATTCTACTTAATGAAACAAGAATTATTCTTTCTGCAGTATAAAATCTTACATCGGGAATTTATTAATCTTGTAATTTTCTGTAAGTAAAGTACTTCTCTATTCAAAGAGCATCAGACTGTATTCCTTTAAAGAGAAATTACCAGGTGAAGAAAAATGGATGCACGAACAAAGGTAACAGCCAATAACATAGCAGTATCATTACCTGTAATTTAACAGGTTCAGGAAGTTTCATCTGAAGGAGTCCTTCCTTTGGCACTTGCTCCCCCTTGGTTTCTTCCTCTCCTTCTTCTGCCTTAAGCTCATCAGAACTCAGCTCCTTCTCTGAGAAATCACTTTCATCCTCCTGACTCATAGCTTCTTTGAAAACCCGGGGCTCGATTAACTGCAAGATGTGTTTCAGATCCCCATTATGGAAGATTCCCATAATTAGGAGGGTGTAAAACAGTTTGATAAGTGGGACGAAAAGAAATTCGGTAGAGCCTCCAACAGGATCTCTAACATGGAGGCTGCCCTCCTGAACAGCTTCTGTCAGCATCTCTATTGTTTTGGCCTTTAAGATTTCCAGAGGGAATTCAGGACTGAACTGAAAGCATTCACTGCTAATGCTTACAAAACTTGGGGAGGAGAATTGCATTCTTGGCCTTAAGGAAGTGCTAAGTCCTATACCAGGGAGGCCATGTTTTTTGTTTTCATCAGGAAACAAAGTAATACTCTTGGTTTCATCTGTCATTGGAACAATAAATTCATTATTCATCATTAATCTGGCAGTGGCATAGGTATTGAGATGAATGTCAATAAGTAAGTCATAATATCCTGCACGTAGTAATCCTGGCATATATTTATTCTCAATAGCATACAGGAGCTGAGACTCATCCACATGGCTACACATAGCATGGGCCACCCGGTTGTTCCCTAAAGCACAAACAGCAGAATACAATCGGAGGGTATGATAGTGAAATTTCAGCAATTCTTCTTGTTCTGTCAGCTCTAAAATATCAATTGTCCTGCAGAGGGATGAAAGAAAAAATACATCAGGGTAACACATTAGCAAAGTGAAGCAATTAAAAATTCTAAAAAATTCTAAAGACAATATGATTTCTGTAGATGGAATTTTTCACTTCTCAACTTTCATGCAACAAATCACGTGAATTACAGACCAAGAATGAAGTTTAGGTAGGTATTTGTCCAAGTCACTCCTAAGATAAAAATCCTGTTACCCTCCAAAGGGAAAGATCCAAAAGACCTACTTAGAAAGAATACTTACTCATACAAAAACCACAATTCTGAAGAACAAATAATTATCTTTTCAATCTAATATAGGATGACATATTTATGTCATTTATTCATGTTAGATCTGGGGTTGTACAATGATAGTAGACTAACTCATTTGCAGAATTTTCTTTTTCATTCTTAATTTTTAGTGATTTTCTTTTCAGTCCCAGTCATTAGCATTGTATTTAGCATTTCGACAACATGGAAATCTGAAAGCTCTATTTTTCCAATTGTCTCAATTAAATTTAGAAAAATTAAAGTAATAGAATAGTTTGACTAGCCATACATCTTTAAAATCCAAGAAAAAATGATTTTTGTCTATCTTGCAGATTATCTTTAATAACTTACTATCTCAGTTTCTTTTTCATTTTAATTTAAAACTTAAATACACCATTAAAGATTTTAGAGACAAGCTACTGTAGGTTGGAAACAACAAAATAAGAAGATGCACATTTTAAAACATTTTAAAATAACAAGAATTGTAACACTAGCAAAATCAAAATATTGCTTTTACTTACATATATACTTATATTTACAGATAGAGAGAAAAAGAGAGACAGTGCATCTTTTACAGAAAAATTTATGACATGTCTAGCTTTATAATCCCAACATAGCCCAGTGTACTTGCACATATAAACAATATCAACCTGTTTTCTTCTGGAATATGAAGGGCCATGAACTGCAAAGGATTCATGCACTGTATCATCCAGCCTTGACGTTCACTGATACGAGACACATCAACCTTCAGAAAGTGGTTTGGCACTCTGCTCCAAAGCACATGAGTCAGAAACTGGACATGGAGACGTGGAGGGCATTGAGAGACTGGGTTTTTGTGCTCACTTTTGAACAAGCCAGCAGATAAGGGCATCACATTCTGGAAATTCCAACATAAGAGACAATCAACTTCTTCATCTTTAGAAATAAAGACTATATGATATTTCTCAGAAAAGATAGCAAGTGGATGGTATAGTATAGCAACATTTTCATTAGCTTATAAAAACAGCTGGTAACTGTTGGACAATTAGTGGCACAAGAGCATTTGCCATATTTTTTTTCTAAAATAACCAAATATGAAATAGAAATGTGAATGGAATGCGTACTGGGATCTAATAATGTCCTGGGATGGACAAGAGATCGGAACTTCTCTTACCTCTTCTGATTTCTTAGACATTCACATATCCAAAGCAAGGAAGTCAATTTAAGATCAGTTTTCTTATGTCTACTGTTTAAACATATCTTTAAACTTTTTTAAACCCTAACCTACTCTGCATAGACATCAATAGCTCTGGTTAAAAAAGAAAAGATTAGCCTTACTGAAATCAGTGGCTGAAAGCAATTTATGTTATCCGCCTAATGAGTAAACATTTGGTTTCATTTCATCATGAAGGAAGATATGCAGAAACTTTCTCAGGACTTTGCAATATTTTTCTACCCATTCATATCAGTTATAATCCTTCTCATTCTATGTACTATATTTTGGATACGTAGACTGAGTTCAACGTAAAATGACAGAGTGCAAAAACATCTGACCTCATAAAATATGCCAAAAAAGAACACGTTTTACAACCAATAACAAAGATCACCTGATATAATGCATTATTCCTCCTATACTTGCACAATAATAAATCACTATTTACCTTTATTCTTCCCAGTTCAAATTGGAAAACATTTGGGCTTGTAGCTTGAGCAAATACAGCAGGAAATAGCTTAGTACTTGGTTCAACCTACATGAAAGAGGCAAAAACATATATCCACTGAAGACAGCAAAATACTGTTAAATATTAGACACCCCCCAATATCTGCATGGAACACCAATAAGTTCAAGTCTGTGAATAAAACTCCAAGAAATACTAACTGGAGGGAAAATTACCATAAAAGCTGTAATTACATATTTTCTTCCAATCTTGCAACAATCATACTAATAAAATTCAGTCTGAGTTTTCTTTTTCTTTTTTTTTTTGGTTTCTTCCACTCTCCACTGAAAGATGTCATCAAAAAATACTGACCTGATAGTATGTGCCCAGTTCCTTGCCATTAGCTGTGAAGGTCAGCAGACCACTGGCAGCATCAACCAAGCAACCAATCTCCAGCCCATTATTATTGCGTCCTTGTCCAGGACTCATGCTCTCTCCTGCACACACCATATAGCAGTTGCTGCGTTTGATACTGAATGTCAAAAGACAAATTTATTTATGGATTGTATGTAAACTTTCTGTAGAAGTCTAAAAATAAATTTGCGTTGCTGCAGCCAATGGGGCATGCATGTGGCTGAAAACAGAGGGTCCTGTCAAAATCCACTGAGATCTAAACCTCATAATTGAAAAAAATAAAAAGTGAATACAACCAAAAAAGCAAATGCTTAAATCATTAATAAAGCATCAAGAGACAAGACTAACATTGCAAGTTAAAATTTATGTTTAGTATTAATCTTAACCTATAGAGTTTTTGATCTGGACCATAAGCAGAAATAGAGACAGAGATGTTCTTGTACTATTTCTGTCCTGCTCAAAGCCAAAAAGTTCCAAAAACATGACAAGGGAGAGCTCTGTTTTGCACAAATAAAGGACTGTGTTCTGAAATGAATGACTGAGACTACATATAAAAGCTGTAGTCTTTGCCTTTAGAATAGAAAACAAGTTATAAGGGGACCACACCAGTCTGCATATTTTGATATTACAATTTATTTTTCATGAATCTAATTCCATTAAGTGGAGTAAAACTACAGTTTATATAGTTGTTAGTTGCCTTTATAGATACGAAAATATACATCTTTTTAGGAAAATTGTAACCAACCTCTCATGAACCTTCCCCTTTTCATCTCCCAGTGTAACTGTGACAGTGCGCACTCTGTCCAAGTCAAAGGTTGTGTCATACTGATGAAAGTCAGATGTAATCCAGCCTACCCAGACATTAGCAGGTTCTTGACCAGGAAATATTCTCACTGAATAATAGTACTGTCAATAAAAACATCATGTTACAAAGTGTTAATATTTGTTTTCTATTATTTTCCTACTGTATTATTTTGATTCAGATTATTTTTTTCTCTAGAATCTGAAAATCTCTTCAAAACTAGCACAGGGTTGTTCAAGTGCAATTCATAAGCAACATAAGGATAGCAACGCAAATAAATGCTAATGTCTTTTGGAAAAAGGAAAAAATTATGAAAGGGCAGTACTTTTGTCTTCAGATGCTAAAGAGGGAGCGCTTATGGAGCTGATCTCCTCAGTGAAAAGCACTCAAAACCCTTATTACTTTCATCAGGAATTCCTCTTACGAAATGTTGAATAAAATTACAGTACAGATTTAACAGATTCTGCATGTACTTTTCCTCTGTGATACTCAGTGTTTCAGTAATAGTTTCAAAAACAGACTCAACCAAATTTGTGTGTCTCCATATGCAAATTATTTTAATATACAAATAAACAAAATCTAGGTTAATGTACCGTGGAAGTTTGCATTAAGTAATCATAGTCATCTCTATCATCTGCTAGAACATCCTCAGTAAGTCGTGCTGAGTGACTTGTGCTATAATCAGGCTTCGTTCTCCTCAGCATAAATCTGTAATAAAGCAAATAAAAACAAAATGTATGAGAGACTCTGTAAAACAGTATAAATATGGATGAATTTTGCACTTATATATTAGTCCTGAAGACACAGTATTTAGTACCTTAATTATTTATTACATTATTAATGCATAGCATTAATGTACTTATCATTTACTTGCAGTTCCAAACAGAATCAATCAGAGAAGAGAAAAAGACAGACTTAAATATTTTTTTATTAAATATACAATTTAGTCTTTTGGAAGCCAAACCCTTCCTAACTTAAAAAGAATTATTAGACTGTTAAGTGTTTATGAGTTTTTGGGAAAGGAATCTGGAATCTTAAATTATGTTGATGCTTTTATAATTTCATCCACACTTTCATATTTATTCTGCAGTTGAAATATTTAACAAATAAGTTTGATGGAGAATGGAAGAAAAGGAACATAAAGCTGCTGATTGCAATGACCCAGTGTCAGCAATCTCTGCAGTATCATCGAGTAGGTCCTTCGTTCATTTGATTTTGTAAGAAAAGTTAGGGAGAACAAACATACCAACTAGAGAATATTCTTCACTTAATGAAATGAATGACCTAAGCTGATTTTGCTATAGATTATGTAAACATCTTCCCCTTTTTGGGGGAGGTTTTGTGAAAAATTCTCACACCATTTCAGAGACTTTCCAGTTCTGACAAAAAAAAAAGGATTTCTAAGATTTTAGAGTGAATTTCATCTGAGGATCTCAAAAGTCTTCACTATGAATCTAATAACAAGTTTCTAACAGCTAGAGAAATGTTTTCAAGCTTTTGCTTAATTTTGGTCAGTATCTTGCAGATGATGTAAATTAATTACATGAAGGTTAACTGTCCCACATACATCCAAATTTAGAGAAGTAGTAGGGTAAAAGCACTGGAGACCTGACAGGCATTTTTCTTCCACAAAAAAACATGCCAAATGTGCTACTAACCTCTGTTTAAGTCGCGACGGTTTTTCTTGAGCACAATCTTTGTGATTGTTTAACTCTGTTTTTGTGACTTCTTTTTCTCTCTCTGTCCGGTCAGGCACTAGATGACCGTGAGCAGTTTTCATTAGAACCTCGAAATCTGAATCAGCATCATAATCCTCCAAGTCATTTTTAGGGCCATAAAGCCCAGTGCCTGGTAACCCTCCTGCAGCTGTCCTGGAGAACACCTCAGCACATTCAATAGGCATACTTAATCGAAAGAACATGACGTCTGTTTTACTGTTCTGTGAACCAAACGATTTCTGCGTGACCTTCAGGCAGGGGCAGCTATCTATCGTGCCATCAATTCTCAGCACCTATCAAAAATCAAGATGTATTAATAAATATATTTTGAGGCTGATACTTTTCTCCCCATGACATTTTAAAACAAACCAAAACTTGCAACACTACACTCAAATACACTGTAATCATGTACTACCATTTTAAGGGGGAAATAAAAAGGTAATAGAGGCTTTTGTTGTTTTTTGTTAAGAAAGCACTAAAAAGATAAAATCCAATCTTGGGAAGAACAACAAAAGGCAGCAATAAAATATATATGCAAAATGAAAGTTTGATGCACATCAGTAGTAAAAAAAAAAAAAAAAAAGTTTTATTTCATTATTTCTAAAGGACTATGTAGTAGACTTACAGAGTATGGACTCAGTTTCGCCAAGTTGCATGACTAACTGGGACATATTTGTTGACACAACCAGCTCATAAATATTCATTAAAATCAAAAATAATTACTCATAGAAAATCAGGAAGCGTGTCCACATGGTATTTGTTACACAGAAAGGCATGCTTTTTAAAAAATTTTTATGTCCAAGTCACTCACTGCGCAAGGAGTTCCTAATGATGACATCTTGTGGGATTCAGCTTTTAAAAGCTCATATTTACACACATGACAGATTTTATTTACGAATAAATACAATGAACCAAATAACTATGTTATTTGCAACTCCATGGGAGGTAACAAGCATGTATCAGGTATAAAATATATCCAGAACAGAGCTAACATACCAAATTAAAAACCTTGTCTAGAAGAGCGGAAGTAGTTTTATAATTAAAGTATAATCCCGGAAAAAAAAAAGCGTCTAGAAACATTCCAAAAGGGATCACTGACCTCAATATGTTCATGGTTTAATGGCACTGGTAGGAACTGAGGGAGTCTTTTGCTCAGCCAAATGGTGATGTCTCTGTTTGTATTAACAGCGAAGGGCTCATACCCTTCCTGTAAACCACAGATAGTGAAATATTTTAGAGTGCTGACATCTTTTCCAAAGTTCATTCTTCCCACCTGAGATAAGCCCAGGCTGCACACAGGTAGAAACCCTTAAAACAACAAAAACAAAGAACATGTGAGTTGGACATCATGAATAATAGGTTACTTCCCATAATCCAATTAAAATTATTGGGAAAAATATGCCAAAACAGTATGAGTGCAACTAGTCATCTATACCACATCACCTCTTATGTAGCACCAAGAATCTAATCTCATACATCATTTTGAAAATATAGGTCTCTAATAGGCATCTCTTAATTCAGGAGCCCATTCGCTTTAGGGAAATGAAAGAAAGAACTTCAAGTATTCTGTCAACAATGACTTGATCAAGCTCTTTGTTAGCATGGCAGTGTGTTATCAATTCTCATCATTTTATCCAAGTCTTACAGTATTCAATGTTCCTTCTAAAAGTCCAGTACTCATAGCATATTCAAAGAAATTCAAATATCACTTTGAAAGAATTATAGTTCTTGTTTCCAAAAGAGCAAAATCAAGTTAAAAATACACATCAACTTCATGCAGCAGTATAAAAAATAATGATAAAAAACAGAAACTACACTTAATAGCTTGTTAACTTTCATAGAAAAAAATATAGTATTGGAAGTTGCAATATCATGCAATTACAATATCCTATAACTCATTCAGTAGTTATAGCTCAGGAAACTGATGTTTGAAAGAATTTGAGTCTGTATCATATTTGTTTGCATCTGTTCTTTTATTGTTTCACTAGCACAAGGAATCCACCTCTGTCCATTCAGTCAATGTAAAATCTTTGCACTTTTTAAATACTTTTTTTTCCTAAGAATCAGAAGCTCCATATATATATATGTATGTACACACACACACACACATGCATCTATATACACAAGCTAATGATCAGCTTATATATATATATTTTATATACACACACACGCATTTATATACATATATATATATGCATTTATATATATATATAAAAGAACTTCACTGCTACGATCTTATTCTGTCCAACTAATATGGCTCTAAAGTTTGTAAGAACAATTTACAACAAGATATACTGCCCAATAAAGTTAGAGGTATACCAGTATATTGTGGGCCAACCACTCCCTCACTCTTTACTCAGAAAGAAGAGAGGGAAAAAAAAAAAGAGAGAGAGAGAGAGAGGAAAAAAGAGAAAAAAGAGAAAGGTCCACTACATTAGAGGGAAAATATCACGCACAGCAGGAAGACAAACAGAGCAACAGCAGCAAGTTAACAGCACAGTATATTACAGTACTTACCATCGCCAACCTCAAAGTCCTTGAACGCAAGCTCTGAACCTGAGTCATCAAGCAGGATTTCACCATTCAGAGTGAACATCATGGTGTGTTCATTCATGTCAACCATGCATCCAACCACATCTCCTGCCAACCAGGAGCGACCAAAATGCTCATTACCCTGATGCCAACGCTGTGCCTGAAAGGGATTTCAAAGAATTTCAGATAATCAAATAGTCAGAATGACAAGGTGTGTGTTCCTCTCGTTTAACCTTGTAATCTACAAAATCATTGCTTACAACCAAACTTTATTGTTTCTTCAAGTATAATTCTAAATATGTTGTACATAAAATAAATAGAGCTTCCTGCCATACTGTATCGTGGAAAGAACAGAATTGTTGTGGAAATGATGAGTACCCTGAGCATCTGAGAGATTCCAGAATAACTATCATGATTAATGCTTTATATGGCTGACCTTCAAATCGAAGACTACAGGACTTTGGATGGATACCCTTAGCTGGGGCCATGGAGTAGAATAAATGAACATCAATTTAGCATTATTATAATAGGCATAAAAGAAAGTAGTGTCAGCAACAAAGAGCAATCTCATACATATATCCCCTGTATTCTTTCATAAAATCCTAAAAACAAATTTCTTCTTCCTGCCTCTTCTGAAAGTTAAAAAACCTGACCTTTTCTCCAACCAACAAGAGAACCTAACCAAACGGAAGAAAACAAACTAGCTTTGTGGATTAAGAACTAAAGGTCCAAAACTAGGATTCAGAAGGCAATCTACTACTCAGTTATTCCAGTAAAGATGTAGAACTCAAAGAGTCAATTCATTTAGTCAGAGATTTTGTAAGAAACTGCCTCTCAGTTCTCTTTTTAAGGCATCTAAGACTGTGAGACTGGGAAAAGATGAAAATTTTCCAAGACTAGGAAAAAAAATGAAATTCTAAAAATACGAATAAGAAACAGCTGAGAAGCTTGACTGAACAGGAATAACCAGGAATCCTATTGATTTCTGTCAAGTATTGTAATAGTAATAAGGGAAATTAATTCCAGTGTCAGATACAAGAACATATGGTAAACAGTTTTATTAAGATATGAGTCATCAGTAGCTTTAATAGCAACTACAGTTTGGATAGCAGTTTCATGTGCCTTCATACTAAAATAATGTATTTTAATGAGTCATTTTTAATCTGTTATAAAAATCAGTGACTAAATGCTTTGTTTTCCTACATATTTTTACTGATGGATTTCAGTCTGTCATTGTTTCACAGAGGGTGAAATTAGACCAAAATTACTGGGCTTATCATACTTAATTTATTCTAAACTATAAATATTTCCATGAAAACACAGGTATACTGATTTTAATTTTTACATTCCTACAAAAATTTGTATCAATGTTTGCATCAATTTATTACTTTTAATAATATTAATCATATTATTTCCCTAATGGCATTTCTCATACAGAAAACAGCAGATTAAAAAATTCAAGAAATGATTCACAGTTAATCACAGCTCTGCCAGTGTTTTGAATTTGGCTATGACACTGAGTTTTTCAATCATTACAGGCACTATAAAGATGTTATGATGATATGAAAAGAAAAGAATTATACAAATGCCAGAAATAGCTAATTATTTTCCAAGTTATATTGATCTACTTCTTAGACATTGCGATTTTCTCTCTTACTGCATTCAGATTCTAAAAGAGACAAACAATTTTATAAAACACAAATGAAAGAACAGCAAGCAATTAAGCCAAGGCAATGGCAGAGAGGATAAGGAGCAAAAGTGTTTGCAGTCACTCATATTATTACAGAGAAATATATACAAACCTTAAAACCATCAAAAACAAAGGCTTCTTCATCTGAGCCAAGTTCCTGATCTGGCAGACAGCCTGGCCTGGTCCAGCCAACTCTCATGTCTCCTGCCGTGACTGCTTCAAACTCGAAGTACCACTTCCCAGTCTTCACTGCGTAAGTCTTTTCTGTGCGGAAGATCCGGAATTTTTCTATTATCCCCATGCACATATCTAGTCTTGTTGCTGTGAGGTATTTAAAAAAATAAGAAAAATTCTGTATTCAACCACTGACAAAATGAAAGCAATGAAAATTAGAGACAATTATCTCAAACACTTCACTACTAGTGGAGTACTTGAATATTATCGGTCATGAGCCTACTTGGTGCCTTTGTGATGGTCATTCCTAAAATCCTTTTTAATATTTTTTATCCTATCCTCTTAAAAATTCTTGGCTAACCCTTTGACAGGGCTCCCCTCTTATTCCTCTTTGCCTTACCATTACAGTACACAGAGTTTCAGTCACTGAGCTGCCTTTCATTACTTTGCACATTTTCTTCATATAACATCTTCCGTTGAAATAGCTTCAAGTGCACACTGTGAATTGAGCCCTTGCAATACTCCCTCACTGCTCCTGACTTGTCTCTTTTATGACACAGCCCTACAACCTAGCTGTTTCCGACATTACTTTCCAAGACCCTACTATCAGTTCAAACCATGCAAGGTGACTAGAAATGATCAGATCACATTTTACACAGATGGAAATAATTTTAAAAAGCACAAGAAATGATGCCAAATCAAACTCTCAATTTTTCTTCCCTATTTTTTTCAACTATTATATTCCCTGATATATTATACAATTTTCTTGTCAATTAATCAAATCCTACAGGCCAAGGAGATCATTTTTTGACTCTTCCATTTTCTTCTTCCACTCTTTCATCCAGTTTAGGAAAAAGAATGCCTAAGGCATTTTGGATCTTTCTCCACAAGTTTGTGAGGTATCAGGACCTGTTCAACCCGTGAAAATTCGATATTCCATTCCAATTACAGTAATTCTCCCTTTCTTCTCTGAGTTCCTCATAAACTCCAATATTGTTCTCCAAATTGTACAAAGTGTATCTATCTGTTTACTGCTTAGACCAGGTTAAGACTCTATCCCTTTAATATCCTCAGCCAAATCAAGGTCTTTTCTTGAATCTACACAGTCATGCTCAAAATTCACTATCACTTCCCTTGCCTCCGAATCCTTGACTTCAGTCACACCAAGAGCTCTGGGAAGCTTTTGGAAACAACTCTGGACCCTCTGCCACGCAGTTCTTTATCAGTGGATTCTTTTTTCTTTGCTGGTCTGTATCATTATGCCAGTCTTAGAAAACATGCTGATCTGTACCTTAAACACCACTTCTAAATGCAGCTCCACAGCTATGCTAAAGATGAATGACCACAAGTCACAAGAACGAAGTATTCATTGTCTTTTTAGATTATAAGACTAACTAAATTTTAAGCAATTCCTAAATTACAGCTGCTACTGCTAATAACAACAATGACATAGCATAAAAATCAAGCTAAGAGTTTTGTCAATGAGTCTAAAATAAAATTCATGAAACAATAAGCAAAACACCACTAGAGGGCTCTTAATCCTTTAATAACAGCAAAGACTCTGGCTAATGAAATCTTCACAATATTCTTTACACATCTAGAAAACTTGAGACACTCATGAGTAGTAAAATATAAATGCTTAAAATAAATACAAAATCTGTTGTTGAATACAATGGCTCTCTCTGCTTAAGGAAGACCACTTTGTGAAATGCTCAGTACAAGTCCCACTGCCCCTAAGAATTTTGCAACAGGATTGATGACACCTTTCAGTTGTGAATATACTCTTTTCATCTCACCAGCAACTTCATATGTAGAACCAGATCAAGGATTCTCTAACATGTGGCGGGGAAAAAAAAAAAGTGAATTTTATAGCAGTACATTGCTACGAGAAGGCAGGGGCACTCTGGTGAGGGAAGTCAGTCCCTGGTTTAGACAGGTATAGATGAATAAAGGGAATCCCCAATATGACTCAATGAGATTTGCAGAGATTATGGAAAATGTGAGATACAGAAAAATTGCAACACTGACACCAAAATAAACCATTTTTAAAATTTTGAAATGCCTCAATTGAGGCCAACAGACAAGAAAAGGGAACAACAAGGAAATTAAGAGTAGAGAAAACAAAAGATCACAAAATGGAGTAAAGGCCTCTCAGCCTTTGAGGCACTACATATTTTAGCTATTTTATTGGACCAATAAATATTTAAATAGTTTTATTGGACTAATACATCTTGGTGAATGAGAATATTCTAATCATTTTTATTGAGGGAAAAAAGAATAATTAAGTACCATGATCCTGATCAGGAGCTTCTAGGTTGTAACCATAGCCAAGAAGGGTACGGACTGCTTCCCGGAGACTGTCTTTGTTTGACTTCTTGGTCCGATCATCCAAAAGGGCATAAGGGACAAGGCGCGGATTTCGTCGATTTTTCACATCCTGTGTAAATAAGGAAAATCAAAACAATTTTAAAAGACATACTTTGTCTTAAAAATTAGCAGCAGTATAAGAATTATGACTTACACTAAGTAAAATCATGTAATCATAAATATAACAAGCATTCTAAGATGCTCTAATGTTCTTGAAATTAGTAATTAAACAGAATGCAGTTAAAAAGCAAATAATACAAAACATTAAGCAGTATAGTTTGAGATCTATTTCATTTCCACTAATAATCTGCTAAATTGGGCATTTCACCCATACAAACAAGAACAAGAGATAAATGCAAACACCAGCTGAACAGTTCTTGAAAAAGAGATCTTTTGTTCTCTGTTTCTGAAGAAGCAACCATAAAAGGACTTGGTATATGACTAAATTTCAGACATTGCCAAAATACAATTATATATTATTTTTTAATTACAGAACAAATTGTATGAAGAACTATACAAAATGCTACTAATTGAAAGAATATTATAATATTCCTAATACTAACGATTAAATGGATAATATATCCATGACTTACTATGTTAAGTACTCAAAACTATTATTTTCCACAACCAAGGTCATTTTTTGATGAGGTTTGATGTTGGGGTTTGACCTTTGATGAAGGTTCTTAATGTCCTTGAGAATTTTTGTGATCAGCAATTAAAGTACCCTACCAAAATTAAACTGTTAGGCAAGACTTAAACTTTGTTCTTCAGTTTTATTAACACAACATTGATTAGATTTTCCCAAAGTGCAAGATTATCTTAATTGAAATAGTAAATGCTTAACTGGATTACTTAGGACTTGCAACATTTTTAGTGACAAACAGATTTGATCACTTATCTACATTTTCTTCTTTCTTCTTTCATCCTGTAAGCACCTGTTGGCAGTGAGAGAAACCAGACAAAAAACTGTCCCTATATTTCCTAATTGCTTGTTTCTCTTTTTTTGTAATTAAAAGCTGGGCATTTCAAAGACTTTCCTATTTATAGCATTGCCATTCTAAATTTTATCAGTGTATGAAGTTTTCATTCTACGTATATTTTGCAGGCAGAAAAAAAAATGCAAATTCACTCTCACAAAGATTTGCAGGCATCTTCTATTTTCCTTTTAATGTTTAGAGACACATCTATCTGCCCTCTGGCTTACTATGGTGAGTAAATATAAGGGGAGTGACTAACTGGTGCTGGATGAAACTTAGTCCCATCAGTGAATTTCCTGCTAGAAAAATAACTATTTAAGGACAGGCATTATTTGTACACTAAAGGGGTCGTCAAGAGATAAAAATAATGCATTGCTGGACACACAAAATACTAGACCAGTGCTAGAGCATTGTTAAACTCAGTGGGAAGGGGAGTTACACCAGAATCAACATAAAGACCATGTTGGGGGAATTCTCTCCATACTTCTTTAAGCATAATAATCCTCTGATATGTGGTAGATGTGGAAAAGGACCATTTCCAAAACACAAAGGAAATACTACATGGTAGTAAATATTGTAAGGAGTTACTAGCTCTTTGGTCTAAAAATATTCACATACAGATCAAAAATGACATATTACAGGTATAATTATTTGTGTAGCAAGAGATAAGTTTCCTGTGAAAAACAGATGATGTATGCCCAAAAGGACATTATGTCTTCAAGAACATGCATCAGAAATTCAGAATAACAGTTACGTAACTTCTTCTCCACATAGAATACAGTTACAATAATGTCCTGATAACTGCCATAGCAACTAGCAATGTATACTAACATACTGGTAATCAGCTTATAACATTATATGATAATGAAATATAAGCACTTTTAAAAAATGTCTCAGGAAAAAGTTAGATTGGGAAAGGAAAAAAAAAAGGAAAAGAAAAAAAAAAAGGAAAGAAAAAAAGGAAAGAATCACGAGTAATAAATGAATTCAATCTTACAGAAATGTTTCCTTAAGTCTAGGGAAACCCTTTCCACCAAATCAAGAATGTGCTTAAGTATGAATAAGAATAGGAAGTTTTATTTTAAATAATTTTGTTCTTTTTTTTCTATTATTTGTCTATTTGTACTTTTGAATGCTCTACTTATTGTTGAATTAAGAACTGATCATAAATCACTGCTATACTGATCATAAATTTATTTAATTCTCTTTTGGACCTCTGTGGTTTAAGTATAGCTAATCAAGAGAATGATCCTATGTGATTAAGCTTTGCATAGATCTAATCAAGTCAACAAAAAAACTGATTAGCTGAGTGTCGTAATTGTTTTGTAGAGCATGAAAAGAAAGAAAACTCAGCCTAACCTGTTGGGTTTTTTTGCCAGATTTTTCCAAGTTCAGCAATCTAATGCTGTGTTTTGTAATTACTTCTTCAGCAAGTAACTTGAGAAAAAAGGAGATTTTCTCCAGAGGAAAAGAAATTTAAAGTCTTTCACAAAGTTATTTTACAACTGGTTTGAGCTGGGTAGCACACACAGTTTATGTAAGTCTGTTTTTGTCTTCAGACCTACGAGACTACAGCATTTGATAAGGGTCTCTAAACTCTGACTGCTCCCTACTACAAGGAATAATTCTCACAGTGAGCAATGACAGATAATGGAAAAGGAAAAAAGGAGTCCTTATATAGCTTTGTCCTTATTTAATGAAATACCAACACCACAATCATCATTTAGAATGGAATGCAGAGTTAGTTACTGGACATAAGAAAAGCATAACATAAGAAAGCAGAACAGCCATAGAAAATTAATGTTATACAACATATACTCAGAAATTCCTGTATCACAGTAAACGAGACAAACATGAATTAACATATGTGTATATATTTGCAGAGATACATGGATTTGATACTGGTCAAAAAAAAATGAAAGCAATCATAAATACCTCTTAAGAATACGAGAAAAGTACTATGGAAAAAATACCCGAACACACAACGAACATTCAAACAGCCTCATAAAACTTCCATTAGAGGTAATAATGCAGCTGCAAAACAATTAAAAGAGGCAAGACGCTGGAAGATGAAGAACTGCATATATTCATTCAGTGAGGATAATAAAATAAAAATAAGAAAGAAACAAGAGAAGCATCTACACTGTCTAAGGGAGCACAAAGTACCACAGCCAAATTGTCTGAAAGACGCTATTAAGAGATATATAGTGTAAAAATGTTGTATCTTCATAGGTAATTCAGCAACAAAGTACAAATCCTCATCTAAATCCAAAATGATAAAGAACAACAATATAATTTTCAGTTGTGAACAATTTGCATTTAATTGTGAAGATTTGGTCATAAATGCAATCTTTTAACCTGCAAGGCAATTTTTCAATCAGTCCAGAATGGAAAAAAAATCATAAAATAATGTTTGGGGCTCAAATGGTTGCCACAATGTCAAAAACAAAACAAAAAACTCTTTCATAGCACAAGTATGTATATTTTAATTGTTTAAACTGATTTACACCAAGGATATGTAGCACCTTTGCCTGTATCAATCTATTTTATCTACCTTGGATCATTTACTATTTCCCCAG
This sequence comes from Tinamus guttatus, assembly GCF_000705375.1. The sequence goes on along the minus strand of NW_010585014.1, from coordinate 125,661 downwards.
TTCTGAAGAGACCAACCTGAAGCCAACAACACTCTCTCTTAAAGGGACATTGTCAAGCATCATAATGGTTTTGTGCTTGTTTTTCACTTACCGTTGACACTTAATACCTCTTAGAAGGGGAAGTGTGTACATTTGCTAGCTTTTTTGTAACTCCTGCTCCTTTTATGGAGCAACAAGCTACTGTGGCTCTGCCTGACTTAAAATACTTACTTGTGTGTCATCACAACTGTCAACACAGTTCTAAAAACAGGATTTATTAGTTAACTTATGCTCTCTCTGCTGGCTGGCTGGCTGGCTCTGCAGCAGCAGAGCAAAAAGACTGTATACGTGTAGTCATGTGCAAACAGCAGCTACCACTTATTAAAAAACATCCTGATAAGCAGTGGTGGATCCAGAGGTAACAAAAATGTCAATCTTGCAATGCATATTCCCCACCAGATTATAACCGGAAAAGTTGAGTTATATATAACCTACTTGACAGTATCCCTTTAATTTTTTATATTGTATAATCAGAAAATGATGAGGCACTCATGATGGGACAGACCAACTAGATCATCTAATCCATCCTACAGGCACTGCATAATTGCAGTTTATAATATCTTTTCCAGTGATTAGTTCAATCTTCAATCAAATTTCTGTGAGCTTCCTTCCTTTAGGAAACTATCTCACAGCTCTCTCTTTAGTATTACAATATAGACCATCACATCATCTTATACAGTACTGTAACATGTCACAGTAATATGATGGGATGACAAAATAAAGCCATTTTTTGAGACAAGCAGAAGCACGCAGTGGATAGTGCGGATAACAGCTAGCAGTTTCCCATGTCATACGTATGGTCAAGTAAATGAAAAGGACCTGTATCGCACCCAGAAAGAAGCACCTTGCTATTATGCTCTCCTCTTTTGACTTTTCATGAACTGTATTTGTTCACAAATTTGTTCAAGTACTTTTGGAATTTGGTTCTCTTTTTTATCCCATAGAAAATAAACACAATTGTTTGAAAAGAGAAATACATAATTCAGTTAAGAACAAATCAATACCAATATCCAATGCATGGCTTCGGCAGGACATGCCATCAGTGGGAAAGCTTTCAAGGAGACCATCTAGCTGCTTAGCTGTAAAAAAGGCTACTATAATCAGCCTGCAAAGTTTAAGGGCGTAAAGAACACTATTAATCTTGCTGATCTGATTCCTGAAGCTCATAAATACCCCTGAGCTCTGAAATCATCCTGAGGACTCTGAAAGCATAGCTATGACACTGCTCACCACTGCATTACGTTCATAGGAACAGTGCCCCATTCAGTACACAGATATCTTCCGTCAGCTTTAACAAAAGAGATCTAATATGATATTTGAATATTTAAATAGGAAATATCCAAAACTGTGGACTTGAAATCCTGATTCAGTAGCTTTCCAACTCCAAACATGCCCAACTTCACAAGCTCTTAAGCTTTACACCTCCAGGTTTCTCTTCTCCTGTTCATAACAGTCTTCATCTTGGTGGGGATGAACAGTTCGATAAAATACCTAAGCCTGGGGAAGATTCAGAGAGGAGATATTTCTCTAAGGCTTTTTCAGAATTCAACCTGATATTCGGAGCTTGATACACACCGACTGCTTAAAGAAAACCTAACTAGAAGCTAATGGGAGCTAATATTTTATTTTAAAAACTGAATAGCTATATGTGATAGTGACACTTTCTTTATATAACAACTTGTCCCTGGACATCAAAAGTATATAATTTTTAACCCCTTAGGCTTGTCATTACTGAATTAACTTCTACAAGTTCTCTCAGTACCAGACTGCAACTTGTAATGAGTGGGACTGCATTTTATGCTGAGCTTTGCCAGCCAATACTCAGGATTCCTACTAGGAAGGTTAGTATCTTGGGGAGGTCTGCACTCCAAGGCTAACCTCCAGGAGAGTGTTTTATAGATTTTTTATACGAGTCAGTGTATAAAACATAGAAACTGGTTCTGCGACTACATCAGAGCCTAGCTCCTTCCCTCTGCTCTCTTTCCGTGAGTCTCAAAAGCGCCCCGGCACAGCCCCACGATATTTTGGGTTGCACAAGGAAGTTATTCTCTTTCCGCCAGCACAGCACAGAGAACCGAGGTGCCTAAGAAAGACTTCAGAGTCCTCTGGCATTAAGTTGCAGTATCTAATTATAGGTGCTCACATCCCTTACTGGATTTGTCTAGTCAAACTACATTTTTCACTAAAATTGTGCCTAAAGCAGCTCCACTGCATTTCAGGGAATATAATAAAACTAATGATTGATTACTACCACATCTAGTCTCTTTAAAAGTACAATCCTCACCATTTACATCCAAAGATATACGAAGACACTGTAAAAAATATGCTGCTTGAATATAATGAGAAATTTGTTCTATTTTGTTTTGTAACCAGAATGAATTTGCCTTGCTACAGCTTTCACTGATTATCTCCAACCCAGTAACACTGAAAAGTCTTTCCTGGTATCATTTAGCTGCTTTTCTCATTTATATCTCACCAATTCAGGAAGCATATAATGCAGCTGCAAACATACTGTGGTAAATACAGCAATAATATGATCAGTTAATACAATCTTTTAAAGATATTCAGATGTACAAGGTATGTTAACCCGGCCTCAAGATCTAAGAAACCTTATTCACTGCATATGAGTGGTGGGTTTAAATTTTCCCAGTATTAGTTAGAAATGTAATTAGCAAACACACATTTGGTTTCATAACTTTTTATTAACCAAACAGTAAATTTGATATGCCTAACTGCATTTAATTTGCAGATAAATCAGTTCTTCTATCAAAGCCATAACTATTTTTCAATTTTCATTCGAGCCCTGCATCAAAAGTGTTTGGCTTCTGATAGAAGAAATATCAGGGGAGGCTTAGTACATATTATTGCATGTATTCTTTAACATATCAGAAATATTTCCTTTGAGAATTTAGAGATAGGCTCTAATTCTAGATGTGAATTGTGCACAACCATCACCAACACAGGAATGAAAGAGTGGGTCCAAAATAAATTAATCTGCTCTCCCTACCTCTCAACAGAGAAGTATATTCCCAACACTTCTCATGATTAATATTCTACTGGAAATATTAAAAGCACTTTAAAGGTTCATCCTTTCCTTACTTAAAGATGCAGCACCAGGGCTAAATTTAACCCTTTTGTAAGCAGAGGAGTTCCACAAAATTGTATTATTTTCAGTGTCTATACAGTAGGAATATTATAAACATTACTGTCTACAAACATAAAAATTGTCTGCCCAGATCCAAATAGAGAACATAGGTTTCTGACATAGTTCACCAAAGTACCAAAGTAGAGAGCTTTATAGTAAAAATTTTACAATGGACAGCACTGAAAACACTATGTGGCATATTTTGTCACATAAAGTACATTTTTGGTAATGTAATGAGTTTAAGCAACTAACAAAATATATAAAAAACAATTTTTATGCAAAAGCTCTGCAAATAGAGTAAGTTTTGTTTTAGCACAAAAGCAAAATTTGAAATGTGTTGAACTGAAATGAAGTACTTGAATTTTTGACGAAAATAAAAACATTGTTTGTAGACAGGAAACCGCATGTACCTAAAAAACTATTCCTCACTTTTGCAAAAATAACCATCTTTTATGTCCCGTACAAATGCATGAAAACCAACTTTTTTTTTTTCCCCAGAGGGTGAGCTTTGCTAGAATTTCATAGTGAAATGCTACTAAACATTTGTTAACAGAAATGAAGATATTTTTCCTTACTTAAAATAACTGTAAAAGTAGAATACGACAGCTCATGGAAAATTGCTAGCTGTCTTAAAAAAAAAAAAAAGGTTCACAGTATATCCATTGGTTATGTTTTTTTAGGAAAGAATCAGAGACCTGGAGTTTTGTGGTTGAAAATCCACCATGCTTATTTTTTACTGCCCTCCACACATCGTGGCAGGCATCAAA
>NW_010585014.1:50129-121662 GCF_000705375.1 Tinamus guttatus | reverse complement strand
ATTCACTGTTAGAAGTGACCTCTGCCAGAACTGAAACATGTTAGCAAACTGAGTACCAGAAGTTTACACTCTGATTTTCCTGTGTAAACAAAATTATTCAATTTCCAGGACTGTAAATGTTTAAACAATCATCCTACTGAAAGTCAATGCTTACATTTCCTAAGATAGTAGAGGATATTAGCTTTCCAGGCACTTCCTGCAAATAGCATGCAATTTTCTCACCCTGGAGTTTAGATAGCATATGAGAATGCACTAACAATATTTTAATACTACTTGAGTCCCATATTGCTGGAAGACTTAGCTGAAGAATTGCTTTAATTAAATATTTTGTCCTCTTGACTGGTACACTAACATTCATTATCCACATTCATTATCCTCATTTAACTGTGACTGGAGTTAGCCCTTACCTGCTGGATACCATATGTCCAGCCCTGCCTGATACGGTCTCGTGCCCACACGTTGTGAGCATTCTCTGCCAGCTTATCCACCATAGCTTCTTGAGAGGGGGTCAGTTTGATAAAGCTCAGATCCATGGGAGCAGGCTTATATCCACTTGACAACTGGTAACTGTCAAAAAAACAAAGAACTTGCAGTTACCTTCCGGTAAGAAAAATTTAAGACAAGTTGCAAAGAAAGCCAATTACAAAGATACATGTATGTAACATAAGCATATAAATAATCTATCTTTGGACAGAAAGAAAAATAATGCACTGACATACATCTTTGTTTCAAGCTAATTTTATCTGAATGGGATGAAATAGCTGGGAACAGAAGTGATCCAAAATGATCTGAAATAAAAATGTTTTAGAAGTATCTTAGTATTTTCACAAATTTAGATCAGCAGATATAGATTAATGTTATCTATTTAAATACTTATACAAACACTGTTGTTATTAACTCTGAGCACTTAAAATAATATTTTCTTCCTGTTACAGACAGGGATGTGAGAGACAGAACAGCCAAACGGCTACCTCAAGACCACAAATGAAGTTTGTCTAATATTCATTTCCCTTTATAATACTTCATTTCTTAGCTGTCCTTCAAGCCCTAGGGTAAATGATCTACATAGTTTAAAATGTAAGCATTATTTCAGAATAGAGACAATTTTTTCACTATTTTTACCAGTCCCAAGAATAAGGCATTATTTATTTTCATGAAGATGTTCCTACGGAATTCTAGTCATCTCCCACTTTGGTTATGATGAAGCTTTCATCAGTAACAGATGCATTGTGTATGGTAATGGATGAAGCGCAGGACGACTTACTCCCAAACCAAAGATACCACCCACACCACAGGAATTTAGCAGTTTAAATCACCCCTAGGCCCAAAATTTATGCAATGCCCCCATCTGACTGTGGGAGACTTGCTCAGCACTTGTCTCCAGAAGGGAGGGGATGCATCAGTTTTTGAATAAGTGCTTGTTAAAACAGCAACAAAAACATTAATAATATTAATAACAAAACAAATTCTTTGGCTAGAAATTGACATGCACTACCATTAAAATTTTCAATACAGAAAGACTCAGACATATAGATGTGGTTACAAATCTTTGATTCTTCACAAACAGTTATACATAGAAATAGGAGAAAACATTCAGTTTATATTAATTGATGATGACCAAGCAAAAACAACTGAACAATCATTCTATTCCAATATCCTCCTTAATCTATGGATGAGAATAAAGCAAAAACATTTAGAAACATTATTAAAACATCCCTATAATATTGCAAGGAATGCTTCACAGCTTTGAGCTACAGCTAATATCTTAAAAAGCACATGATTTTATTTATTGATTTTCAGTCATGTAATTTTATATATAATACATTGCTCTACAAATGTCATCATTTCAGGAAATATTAATATTTACTGTAAAGTTGCATTTGTAAATTTACAAATGCGTCTTTTTTGACTCATTCAACTCACAGATCCTTAAGCTGAACAAAAAAATTTAAAGGTACCAGGGCATATCAGCCATCTCTTTAAACTTACTCTTTGTCTGAATATTCCAATATTGTGGGCGTTACGTGGGTAGTTAACTCATCCCCAAAGTTTTTGATTACTTAGTTCTAAATCTCTTAATTACAGAAATCAATTTGATGATAATAAGTGAATCTGCTAGTTGCTGACATTTTTCTCCACAATAAAGACAACCTGCTTCAATTTCAGATAATGGCATCAGTGAGATATTTAAACTTCTTATAAAGTGCAACATACACATGCAGTATAAATGCATCTGTCAGGGTTACTGGTATGAGTCATTAACCAGTTTTATGTGCAGTACTCTCTCTCCCTCTATCTTATTAGTTTTAGTATCAGGTTTTTTTAGGGTTCAGTAAACCTAATTAAATTCAAGGTTTTGCGGATTCAAACTCAATTTTTAAACTCTTTTTCGCCAGACATCGGCTGAGTAGGTAGAAAAGGAAGGGATAGTTTATTCAATAACCTAAAAGCTCTGGCAGTTTACCAGGACAAAACTTCCTAGTAAATCAGAATTTCCCTCAGCAAAAGTTATTGTTGCAGTACACATTATTTACTTGTTCAAATTGGTACAGAAACACTTTTTTTGCTGGGTGATGCTATATTAGAAAAGGGAAATTTCTGTCAGTTAGAAATATACTTCTCCCTAACTCACAAATAATGTGGATGCCAAAACTCTGAAGAACAGACAAAAATACAAAAATTTGCCTTAATATACTACAATCTTAACCGTTAAAAACAAGACATCATGGAATAAAAAAAGCAAAGTCTTAAGAAGACAGATACAGTAAAGCTGCTTGGAAAGTACAGAAGATGAGCTAATTACATTCAATTTATGTCAGCTGCTTTGTTTTTTAAAATAGCATAAAGCTGTTATGTCAAGCAGATATGAGAACTGTTAATAAATTATTACAGGAAAGTTGACCAAGTGTTTGGATATTCATCTATATCACGTACAGCAACAGAAATACCCCAAAGACACAAAATGTGTCATCTCTTCTCCTATCAAAAGCTTACCTTTTTAAACACTACATTCTGTAACATGGGCAATCATTTGAAAACGGAGACCTTTAATGAAGATATCCCACATTCTGAACTAATTTATAAGCAGCATTAATAGTAAAAAGATGATGGGTAAGTGAAAAACTCAAGTATAGTCTAATACACTTAAGCTCAAATAAATTGTAATAATAACATATTCTTATATATAATTTATCCAACATTTCAAAAGTTAACAAAATTGATTTATATTAGCCAAAGAAATCAGCAGCCTGACAACTGCAACAATTACAACTCATTATTGCCATTGGTAACCAATTTTGTATTCTTAGCTTAAATTCATAACTTAATCTAACATAACTTAACATTGTGACAGGTTTTCCAGAGAGGCTGATATTTATCAGTGTTTGTTCAGTGTTTCTTGTGAAAACTAAGAGCCATTAAGGGGGAGTCACCCTTTTAACATTACTCCCAGTAGAAGCACCAGAGATGTGAATGAAATAAAGAAAAATGAAGATTCCATTCCTACCATTAGAAGAACTTAATACATTCTGTTTACATCAGGTAGCAATCAAAAAAAGGTCATTCTGGATTTTTTTTAATTAAAGCCAATTTAAATAATATTCCTTTTCCTGTCTCATTGTTTGTTTTTACAGGTTTCATGGTTATCTCAAATTGGTCCCCTGTATCTGAGCTGAAGCTCAATTTATTTGTTCCCCAGCATCCCAGGCACTCTTGGATCCTCTGTCACTGCCATCTGCAACACTGGACACATGAACACAGAGGCATTGAACAGATCAGGTATTTGCCAAACCATGCAGCAAGTTCATTCTCAGATATTTGGCAATCGTATAAAACTAAGAAAAGACAACTAAGTTGGAGAAATGATCAACTTATTTTCACAGTGCACATATCCACTCACCTGACTCTCCATTTCAGCAGTTCAGAGAACACATACTCGATGAACATAAGGCAAAAGTAATATTTCAGATTCTTACAAGACTCTGTCCAAATTATTCATGACGATTTTTATACTGGTCTAGGTATAAACTTTAAAACTATGGGCTCAAATGTACATTAGGCTTTATTACTTACCTACATATGTCTATTACCAAGTACATTTCATAATTTTCAGTTGTGTTCATGCTCTTAAACTCTGCAGTTTTTAGCAGGAGGGCACACTGGTCCTGAGAAAGTAACAGGGGCACTTTGGGCGATAAAAGCGATCTCAGAGCTGCAGTAGTAGAGTGCACAATACCAGCCTGAGCATCACTAAAACTCTTGATCCCGCAGGGCAAAAGTCCAGAAGCTGTACTAGTCCTCACTGGTTCAAGTCACTACATGTTCATTCTTTTAAAAGGTTCTTTAAATATTAACACAACAGCAAAATACATTGACAAATTTGCTATAAAAATGTAAAGAATGTGTAAAAACTTTTAAAAAGTGTCTGCAATAGATTTTTTCATTTCATTTCAAAAGGGTTTTAAAATGATCAAGTGATTGTCAGGAATTTCAATGAATAACATAAGATTTTAGCTTTGCATATCAGATGGTAAATATCTAAAGAAATGGCATGTTTGTAGACACACGAAAATTTCTGAAAACTCAGACATACATGCAAGTATCAATAAAGCTAGAAATACAATACAGGATCATTAAAAACACATTTTACTTAACTCATACTGCCTAACAACAACAAAAATATGAATTTCAACTTACTTCTTTGGAAGTTTCATTTTTTTCACTTTTTCTTCAGCGTGTTCATCAGCAATTCCAACATGGCTGCCTAATGCTAGCAGTGTTCTAGAACACAGAAATAGGTGACAAATGACTGTCAATACTTCTATATTCAGAGTTTTCAGTTGATATGTAAATGACACTGCATTAAAAAAAAAAAGATCTATGGGAATAACAACATAAATAACAACATAACTTGTATTACAGTATGGAAAGATCTTTTTGTACATGTAGCACATTTACATATATACATATTTTTGTACATGTAGCACATTAATTGAATGTTAAGAAAATACCACAAGACGTTTTTAAATTCTTAAATGAGTGAAAAACTTAAAAAAAGAACTATCTTACAGTTTAGCTATTTAATCTCTATGAGACACCAGTTCAAAGATTCTCTTCTTTTAACATATATTTATAGCAATAAATGATTTGTACAGAAATATTGGTCAAAGATATTCTAAAGATTCCTTAAAGTGAGGAGAGAAGGCACCATATACCATCTTAAGGAGGAAATACACTACAGAAATGTATGTATCAAAGTAAATTGATTCTGAGAAATGACTTTGTCATGTTTTTTCATAAACTCTTTAAAAGTCATTCTTACTTTTTATTTTTATTCTTTTAGCTTTTACAGAGGCCTTCATAACAGCGGTAACTATTTCCTCTGCAGCTTACTCTCAGATATAATGTAGGAAGAACTACACGTTCACATCTCTAGCATGAAGCCAATGTGTTTTCTTTTGTTTTTTCAGAATGAAATCTGTCTTAACTATTAACAATTTATGTGTGGTACCACTCCTTTATGCCAAAATCCTTTTATGTCATTTTGTTTACTTCTAAGATGATGAAAGGAGAAAAAGCAAAATGTGCCACTTTTCATCCCTAGAATGTTTGTCCATGAACAGCCTAGAATGTGTTAATAGGTTTTTGATTATCTCAAACCTCTTCCTTAGAGTTACATTATTCAACAGCATAAATCTTGTCTCATTCATATTCAGCTGTTGATCTATTACTCATCAATTATTTGTTTATGCATTTACTTTCAATATTGGTTACCAAATCTTACTTCCTGTGACCCAGATGCATTACTAAAATATTGTCAAGAAAATGAAAATAAATGCTGGACAAAAGTAAGGGATCACTCGTCTCTAAAAGGAGGCAAAGCTACAGTATCCTCAGAATATCCTTCAGTCTTTACAATCTCCGAGAGAAAATGCAGGACAGAGAAAATGTGAAAAAATGAAGACGTAAATGTAAAATGTAAATGTAAAAATATCACAGATCATAGACCAAAGGCCAAGAACCAACATGTACCGGCAGACTGTAATTATGAAAAACAAGTCAGAGAATGGAAACCAATTTGCTACTCCCCCTCTTCGCTATCCATCTTTTTGAATGTAGTGAAGCCTAAAAGTTTTAATAACTCACTTCTCAGTTTAGAATATTCTTTTTGTTGTCCTAACCCACATTTCTATTATTGAATATATAAGAAAGCACTTCTCACGCACAAAATTTCTTTTCTCCAACTTTGCCTCCCAGGACCTCTTAGTTTTCTTGTAGTCTAAACAATGTAAATTACCTCACATCTGAGAATGAAATATTACTGACTGAAGTTATTAAATTTGGAGTCAACCTCTGAGGGTGATGTATATGCCTTTGTTTGAAAGGAATTATGCAAGAGAAATCAGAGTGTAAACTTTGGTCTCCAGTCCCAATTTTCCCACTATTTAAGAAAGGTGGAAAATGGGTTTGATTTGTTCTTTTCTCTAATAAAAACAGACTCCATCCCCTGCTTTACTATATTAACTACTCTTGAATTAGAATTGAAAAGCTGGACCTCTAGCAGTATTCCTCTGGACAGATGAATCATCACAATTACAGAATGGCTGAAGTAGAAGAAACCTCTGGAGACCATCTAGTCCAATCCCCTACCCCTCAAGCAGGGTCCCCTAGAGCACATCCCACAGAATCATGTCCAGGCAGGTTTTCAGTATCTCCAATGAAAGAGATTCTACAACATAACTGGGCAACCTGTGCCAGAGCTCTGTCACATTCACAGTCAGCAAGTTTTTCCTCATATTCACATGGAACTTCCTGTGGTTCAGTTTGTGCCCACTGCCTTTTGTTCTGTTTCTGAGCACCACTGAAAATAGTCTGGTCCCAACCTCCTAACACCCTCCCTTAGGATATTTGTATACATTTATAGGATCTCCTCTCACTCTTCTCCTCTCCAGGCTTAACAGACCCAGGTCTCTCAGCCTTTCCTCATAAGAGATGCTTTCATCCCTTACTCTTTGTAGTCCTACATTGGACTCTTCTCAAATAGCTCAATGTCTCCCTTGTATTGGGGAGTCAAGACTCAGACATAGTACATGCACCCTATGACCTTCTTGACCTTCTTAGTCACAAGGGCACATGGGTCAACATCTTGAACATCTTTCTCCATGGAGCTGCTTTCCAGCAGGTCAATCCCTAATATCATATACTTCAAGGAGATTCTTAAAGTATATTTTTAGTTTCGGCTACATGAGCTAAACCACATGGTTACACCTCTTTAACTCCAGTTTAGATTAGGTAGTAGCAGTTAAATACCAAAAAAAGCAATCTACAATGTTTTCCTTCTGCAATACACATTATCTGCTAAGAATACTCCACACAGCTAAATTTAACTGACATAAGCCATACCTAAATCCTGTCTAGCTCTCTCATCTATCACCAGCATAAGCAGGAGAACATGTCTAAGAGTAGAAAACAGGATGAAGGAACTGACTTCAACTAACTCTAATTTTCTTGTACTGTAAATAATCTTAAAAGAGGAATTTGAACCTTATATTATCTTATATTATCAGGACAGAGTAATACAAATGAGAGACAAAGGAGAATAAAAAGGCAACTGGGGCCTGAGAATCAGGTTTTAATCACTTCTCCATTCACTTCTCAAGCAGATTCATCAATGCTAGTGGTACCTGAAAGAGCCCTGAAGTAGTTAAGAGCTAGAGAAGAAAACTAGTAGCTGGATGTAACTTTCAGCATAATACTGATACATATAATTATCACATACATAGCTCAGTAAATACATAGAAATGGGAGTCAGTCACAGAAAAATAAACAAAACAATAAAAGATCAACCTATAAAATAAATTTAAAAATGGACAGAAACAGTATCAATGTGAAAGCATATTTAAATCCTACGAAATTTTCAGTGGTAACTCATTCCTGCATCTTGACATTTCATACAGTTTAGCATTTATCATTCATAGTAATGTCCATTCATGTTGAAAAATACATGGAGTAATGAAAGAAATGTTGTGCCAGATGATATGACTCAGAACTTCTTTGTTTTCTGCCTCTTTTATCTAATAGAGCTAGCAGCAAAATTGGCAATAAGCCAACAGAGAAATCCAGTTACAGTAAGGACTTATACTTGTCATCCTGCAACTACCTCAAGAATGCAGTAAACGGTTCAATATAAATTGTAAAGAATTCAGTATTTAGTATGTGGCCAATTAGAGGAAAATTTTTTTTTGTTTCTGTCTTTTCCCTTCTCATCCATTGAAGTAGGTTTGTAATATCAAGAAAAGAACTAGTCAAAGTAGTTTACAGCTCAAGTTATCATTGCATTTATTAATCAGAATGGATTAACCCACTCATTCCTCACTTCAGAAATGAAATGAGTTTGACACTCTCATTCTAGTCCCTAAATTCTTGGTGATGCAAAATTAGAATTGCATACTTCAGAAAGCAAGGATCAATAGAAAAACAAGATGGAAACTGAGCTCCGTAAGCATATGAACTTCAAAATTCAGAGAAAGACTTCATGCTTTGTGGCTTTCCAGAAAAGTACAATCACACACAGTAAGTCATCCTTTGTCAACATCGAGAATAGGGAAAAGTAACTATATTTTTAAAAAGTAGAGTGACAGGAGAAACACATATACTTCTGGGGCACAGCATCTATCAGACTCAGAAATATTTCTTAGCACGTTGGCAATGCAGTGCTACATATGGAAGAAATTATTTAAGTAGATTTCCATCATATTTGCAGCAGAGTAAGAACACACCTGCTTGACTGACAGTGCTAAGTTCAGGAATTATGTTTCTGCAAGTCAGATAAGTTGATAGCTTGTACACACCTATTAATATCCCACTTCCCATGAAATTTTAGAGAACAGTTGGAGAGCTTCCATAACATTCACATATACAATTTTTCATCCACAAAGAGGAGAGAATAACTAGTTCTGTTTTGTGGCGACTAATACTGTTGACACAGAAATAGCAGCCAAAGGCCCTGAAGCAAAGCTGAATTATTAACCATATCCAAAATATATCTGTTCTTTGTCAAAGTATGCTTTTTCAATAATTAAACCAAATATATTTATATATATATATAAAAAGTGTTTGTTCAAAGCCTCAACCTAGGATAGAGGAAAATGTTCCCAAATTGCCATTTCATAACAGGCATTACTATCCCTGCAAATCTCTATGGAGAAAAGGGTCACTGTAAGTTTTAAAATTTCCAGAAACTTACTTGAGTGTTTCAAGTGACATTTGCAAGTTATAATTTCTTTCTTGCTCTGGCAATTTTGAGAACTCCACTAAGCATGGGTGTTGTCTTTTGTTATCATCTCTAACCTGAAAAAAAAGAGTAAAATAAATTTTAAATTGTAAAAAATATATAAGACTAGCTGACATTTTAAAACAAACTAAACACAAACTACTTAAGGTTGATCTTGTCAGCATTACTCAAACTGAACAGCAATTCAATTAAAAAAAAACCCTTTATTCTCAGAATAAAATCATTCTGTGTTGGTGAGGCAGAATTTGCATTTGCAAATAAAAGGATTCTAAAGTGGAATATATGATAATTTGTATATTTTATTACATGTATGTTCACAAAAAATATACAAAGTCCATGTTGTGTTTTGATATATGTCCATAAAATAATTTTATTTACAGGTTGTTTGCAATTCATCATCAACATCGTATTTGAAAAAATATGTCTCTAATTTGTATAACAACACTGATATGAACACTATTGAGTAATTATCCCATGATAGTAATGATATTCATAATTAAGGATAAGTTTACCCTCTCCCTTAATTCAGCAAATATTTGTGTTTCTTAAAATTATGGCAGTGGCATACAAGAAGAAAAAAAAGTGTTAAAGAGTCACAAATCATAAATTTAGCTGCACTGAAGTGGAAGTAGAGTCATAAAGATATTAATTAACAAAATCTTACATTTTATATACTTAAAATCATGATTTTTAAAAATATAAGTAAATATTTTATACAGCTTTAGTTTAATGCAGTCTATAATTAGGAAGAGATGACTGAGTATTCCACAGCTCTCAGTTTTGAAACTTTAATTTACTACTACTCAGTCAACAAAATCTGTAAGAATTGTCTTATTAGCAGACTTAATTAGTAAAACATTGTTTTGAAAAATATTAGCTAAAAGATTCAAATAAAAATGTTGCTTGCTCATTTGTGACTACTTTTTCCCCATACTTGAAGCACTTTTTCCATACAAAATTAGAAAAAGAAAAAAAAATAAAGGATGGAATTTTCCCTTGGCACTTATTTTTAGAACTTAAATTTACTTGATTTCCAAGCTGAACATGTTTGACACTAACAGATGATAAACTTTGAAAATCATGAAGTAAGGAAAAAAAAGTTGGATCAGCAAACAGAAATAAATCCCAGCATATTTTTCCCCTGACAGGACATGCAGAGTTGTTATTCGCTTGACACCTGACAAATAACAGCTGTGCCACTGAAGACATTACAACCTCCACAGCTTCTGAGGGAGGCAGCCAGCCAAAAAGATGCTGAGAGTTAATGTGTTTTGCTCCACCAGAGGCAAACCGGGGAGCACTTCAACAATTCCACCCACAGAGTGGTTGGGAGTGAAGAACAATTCAGTGCAGGGGAGGACATCACAAGCGTAAACACTTGCTTCTTTTGTTCAAGAGACCCCAGGGAGAGGTACCGAGGAGAGGTACACCGAGCAGTGACTCCTGCTCATGAAGCAGCTTGAAAAGCTCTGTTGATACAAATGTCAGTATATAGCAGTATAAAAGCATCTTTTTCTTATTAATCTTTAAAGCTGCAAAGTGAAAATTGTTGCAAAACTAACATTAACTATGGCTATGAGGAATCAGATAATATTGCTGGAAAAGACAATGTTAACATTTGAAGTTAATAAGCAAAATTGATATACTTTTTCAAAAATCATCATTTGTACTCATTTAGTGAATATGAGATGGCTTTTAAATTATATTAACTGAAAAAAATAAGGGCAGAATTTTCAATGATAGGGTACCACCAAACAAGGTACAATCTGTTCTCCATAGCTTTGTTTGATCTGCAATTCATATAAACAATCAGAGCTGATGTTTAAAAAACTAAGAAGAAACTACTGACTTTCTAAGAAGAAAGTCAATAGTTTATAGACTGGCAAAAAAATCTGTCTTTCAAAAAAGTAATCCATCACACTTAAACTGATTGCTTGCCCTGCATATTGCATCAAATAGAGGAGCTTTCCTTGGGATACTTTAATACAAATGTCTTAAAATAGAAAAGTTGAAGCATTGTGCCAGAAGCATTATGCCAATAAATCCAAATGCAATATCTAAGATTATACTTAAAAAAACCTGTATCATAACATGGGTGCATAAACAAAGTGTGTTAGAGAAAAGAGAGATAAAATGGACACCTGGACACTTTGAGCTATGGATGAAGTTTCTCTAACTTCAAGTACTGAGTGTTAGTCACAGGTGTACCCACAGAGTGAATATGAACATGGATCACTAAAAAGTTAAATTTATTTTTTATTTATCGGCTGCTATTTGTATTAGTTTTGTGCTACACTGATAACTAAACTGGATGCTACTACTCAATCCAGGTGTTTTAACATCAAATAATAAGACAACTCACATTGTTCTATAACATATCTGAGTAATATATTTTCACTTTTCTATCTAACTGCATAGTAATTATCCAGCTGAACAGCAGACAGTTGTTCATGAATTAGATTGCAAAATATTCACAGTCTCCAGGGAATCTTTCTCTGCATTTGAGGGTTTTATGTTCCTTGGGCATATAATACTAACAATTTAACTCTCAACAGACTCCATCAAGATCATCAGCAGCTAAGAAGAGAAATGTTTATAAACAGACACAGAAAAGGTTTATTTTCAGATTTGTTATCCAGGCTTATGTATATGTACTAATAAGAATTCACTATAGTTTCCATTAAGAAGGACCACTCTAGTTTTCATTAGAACTAGTTTAAATATTTCCAATATTAATTATATTTCCACAATTATATTTCAGTCTATAACTACAATATATAATATTCCTATCACATGCTCATCTTTTCTAGGTTGCCTTCCACTCTTTTTTGAGCACAGTATAAAATCTACTACCTTACAAATATTATATACATGGCAGAACTTGTGACACATATGAATTCTTAACTTTTGTGGCAGGTTTTAAATATAGAGCAAAGGCTAATATAAATTAATACATGCAGATGCATGTCATGCATACCAAGTTGGGTAACTACGTACTTCTCATATCTGGATTTCTAACGAACCATCTAACAAAATTACTCAAAATATGCTCTAGCTTTGTTATTTTATTTGCCTATTTTGTTTTGTTACAGCTATAAATTCAGTAGTAGAAGTGTATGCAATATTAGAAGATACTAAGTACCAATCTGATGAAACGTGTATCTAAGAGGCAATATAAAATACCATGACCAGCAGATTTCTGGAATAATCTGAGGAGACATTCGAGCCTAACGAATATCTGCCTTCTAGTTTATTTGCTGGATTTTTCATGACACAAACTTTTAAAACTGAAAAAACACCACTTCTTCAGAAGGGCTAACTATTACATATAGTGCATTACAGCCAGAGAATGAAAGATGAACAACTTAAAAGATTTAGTATCTGGCTACATTCTGAATATAATAAATCTCATATATAATTACTTAAAACAAAATAATGTTCAAGGATGCAGCTAGATTCTTGATGGTATGTAATTGCACACTAAAAGTACTTGCAGACTACCTCACAGCTGGTACGATTATCACAAAATTAGCATTTTTTTCTTTGACCTGGTGAGGAAGGCAACAGCAAGGCTACTCTGTTAATCAACTGCTTAAAATTCCTGTAGTATGCTATTCCCAATATAATATCTATACATCAGTTGTTGCATTAAATATGTAGTCTAAATTCCTCAGAAGACCAAAATTGTGTATTAACATGAATACATATATATTTCTTTATACATGTTTTTAAATTTTCGTCAACTATGTTCTCTACACACTCTTCACAGTACAGGACAGTAGTCAATACCATTTGGGGTTCAAATGACTAGCCTCTGGACTTCTTTTATAAATGACTAAAAACATCTGATTGACAGAGTACATCACATTCTTCTTTGCATAAAAGCCAGAAGCCACACGCTTTCTTCTGCTTTGTTCCATGAGAAATAGAAAAGAGATAATAAAACAGCACAGGGAACATGTGAAACATACCTGAGTTTGAAGAGCAAAAAAAAAAGGAAAAAGAGAAAATTGATGGTATTTCCTCATCTTGGAAAAAAATAGTAACAGTTACTTTTAATCCATGTGAGACTGAACGATTTATGTCCATCAATAAAAGTAAGGGGAGGCAAGAACATCTGTTTTATTGTCACTCCACCAGGCAACTATTTTACTTAGAAGTCAAAAGGCAATCTATCACAGCTCTTGCCATAGGTTAGCAAAAGCCTGAAAAGCTATCTTGCATGTAAGAAAATCATATGCTAAACTATACGTTTAACATGCTAAACTATATGTTTAATGATGCCGTCCTTCTCTCTGACTAAAACGTTTACCCCCCAAGAACAAATAAGAGGGTGGAAAATCCTTGAAGTACTTTCAGCACTGTCAGACAGACTGGCATTTAAGTAGCAAACACCTTTAATTCCAGAATTTTGATTCAGAAATACATAAGCACTGTTGGTCACTTTTGGAAAAAAAGAGTCCAAAACTCTGCTAATTTGTGCAGGAGGGGGAAAAATTAGTGCCATTATAACAACAAAACCAATTTATCAAATAACATTACACAATTAACAGAAAATTAAATTGGAAGGTACATACTGGTCCATACTGCCAGCCAAGTTCAATTTTATTCATAACCCAAAGTTCATGGATGTTCTCTGCTAATTTTTCTCTAATCCTTTCCAGGTGGGGAGGCAAAACAATCTGAAGAGGAAAGAAAGAGACTGTAAGTTGCCTGACCATAAGTAAGTGCTAACCACAACTGGCAAACTTTGGAACCAGCTGCTCAAAGTGAGTGAGAATTCTTAGAAAAACAGGCATATTTTACTCTATGCTCTTCTGAGTTACAGAGTTAGATCAGCAAATAGTTCTAGATCCAATATGGCCAAATGGCATGGAATATATTCCTGGCAGATGACCAGAAACTATCCAAACCGATGGCATTTCTCAGCTAAAAAAACCTAAATTTTTCAAAAATCAGGGTAATTTTCTAAAAAGCACTTCAGCCAATTACTAACACTTAATTGAACTCCAATTAAAGAAAAAAAATAGATGATGAAGACAGCTGACAAGCGAGATCAAGACAGCAATGCATCCTATCTCCAAAACTTGAAACCGGGTAACTACCTCAAAACCCAGAAATCTCAGACACGACATTCTGTAAATCATGGTAATGATACCCTAATTATTCGTATCACAGAGCAATAATTGCAGAATATATGAAGAGTGCCATATTTAGTACATATTGCAAACTAGCTAGGTTCATTTTCTTTATGATTTTCAGAAATGAGTCTGAAAACCAAACACATCATGTCCAAAACTCTGCATCATCCAGAACTCAGCGTAAGATCAGCTCTTGTGTTCTGTGATCAGAGAGAGCACTCTTTGCTAACAGATAAGCTGCTAAAGAATTACTTGTCTTCTTAATTAAGTTAAATAAAAGGAAACATGCATGTTGTTTGATGTCTGTAGCGAGTCAAAGAGCCCCTGCAACCTGCAAGGCCAGTAAAGAAAATAGGGCTGAATCTGTTCTAAACCATTTTACAACTATGAAAGGTCTACTTTTTTAAAGAGCAATAAAATTGTCTAGTAGCAACCACAAGAAGCAGTGAAACATAACATAACAAAATTCAAATACTCTTCTGCTGTGCATTCTAAATTAAGGGTAAAATATATTCTTCATTACAGTGCTTGTGAGCAGAAACACGAAATTTTTCATAAGTACTATCAGACTTTACCTTTGTATTTTTCAGATTTTCAACTTCTAGTAAAGAACTGTACCAACGAAACCCAAAGAAAAAACAAATTTGAGAAAATCTGCAAACTCAGTCAGATTTGAATTAAAATAAGCTATTAGCATTTCCTGTTAATAGGGAAGATACAATGTTCAAGTTCCCTACCTGGCTGGTATCTACAGGAACTGGGGTGAAAGCTGCTTGTGACAGAGAGATAGTTGGGCCCAGCAAGTCTCTCGTATAGCTGCGATCCTGCTTGTACTCGCGGCTGTGCTCCACTTTGAGTTTCTCCTTTGGGAGGACAGCTTCAAAGCAAGGGGCATATCCAGGTGGAGGAAGGAATTTGAACTCTCCATGGCGACCTCCAAGCAAGAAACGAACCCTGTAAATATTAGAGTTAACTGAAGTTACTGACACCTCTGATGTCAAAAACAAATGGTCTTTGGGCCTAAGAACTAACAAATAACTTTTGAGAGGGAAGAGAGAGAGGAGAGGGAGAGGAGAAGGAAAGGAGAGGGGAGGAAAAACTTATTGAACGCTATTTTAAAAAAAAATTGTATTTTATTTGTGTTGTTTAACATTCTCTCTAGTGCTGGAGTTTAGAAAGTAGTATGGCCTAAAACTTATGAAAATTATCCTCTTTTTTCCCTTAGATTACTGCCACTTCCATGAAAATATTCTAAATTGGAGATATTAAGGGAGAAGGGAGAGGAAATATAATGAGTTTGTTTGACTTGCCTATGCAGTAAGTTGTACCCTCCCTAGTCTCCAAAAGGAGGGGCTATAACCCAAAGTAACCAACCTCTGAACACTCTCCATTGAAGATTTGAGAAAAGAGCCTGAAAACAGTGGAATGTGATTGTCTTTTCTGCCACAGAATGCTCAATCCTGAGGACACAATACTAAAAGTTCCCACACTCTTACATTATCAGAAACCTTGGGGAAAATATTATTTCATTCATTACAAAGTGGTGAATTTTTCATGTTTGCTACCAAAAAATTCAGTGAATGAGATGACCATGAAGTAGCAATCACATAAGATAAAAAAAAAAAAAAATCCTCCTTAGACCACTGTCATCCAAGAAAGAACCAAAAAAAGAAATTAAAAAAAACCCTGGTGTTAACAGCAGAATGATTTTGTCCCTTCTTCTGCCTACTGGGTGTCTTATGAGGTTGCAGTCAATGCTATACCTGAACACTTTCCAGAAGAACATTCAGCATGTGAATAACATCTGTCACACACCTCTCTCATGTTTACTGTTTGCATCTTAGCATGCAGTTTTACTGACATGTAAACTGTCACTGCATTATCTACGATAAAATCTAATGTATCTAGAACAAAAGGTGATACATCCTTTACTTCTACAGTATTTAACACAGTCTCAAAATGATCCCTAACAGCATTGTTCTGCCTCCAAAAAAAGTCAATTTCCAGTCTTTACCTTGGCCACAGCTCTGCTAAAGTCATTCCCCCTGCTCAAGCACCACAGTCTCTTTTTGATATTACAGTCCCAAACTATTTAATATGTGGAAGGAGAAATTTGGCACCTGAAATGTAACTTGAAATTTTATGGAAAATCACTACAGCAATCAGAATACAGTTTGAAAGATTCATATTAACCCATCTTGCTGAAAAGAAAGCCTACCACCATTTGTTAAGAGTAGATAATGTATCTTCAAATAGTGGTCACTATAGGTGGATTATGTCAAATATATTGATAATATTGAAGATTGATGCTTTTCTTACCATATTGATTGAAGGCTGCCCTGGAAGTAAGTGGCAATAAGCATTATACTGTCAGCTAAGAAATGATAAAGAAGCTTCCAAAGCCCTATTTACAAATCACCTGAATACTCTGGTGTGCTGGAAAATAGCAGATACACCATCTTTTCAGGACTCCTTTGCAACTCTTACTTATTATCCTAGCACAGGAACTGTGCCAAAGAAGCATATGTCAGAAAGGGAAATGAAGGTGAATATAGCCAGGGAAACATTCACCATATTTTTTTCTATTGGAAAAAAAAAAAAGGGGGGGGGGGGGGGGAGACAAACAGACAAGCTGAGAAACTGACAACTGGGAAGAAGAGGCCATCTATGTTGAAGTTCTCAAACATTCCTTGAACAGGTTGACCATTTATCCGGAAAGAGATGCTGGGGGCACTCAGGTCCAGACAGCAGCTAATAACATCATCAGTTCTTAACAGATGTTGGTTGGGCGAGTTTACTGTCCGTGCTACACAACCTATGGAAAGAAAGGAGACACATTTAGCAAAAGGTCTGAGAATTGTACAAGGTTTCACAACGGTATCAAAAAAGAGAGAGAAAACAAAGCAACAGAGCACATATCCATCAATTCACTAATATCTAAGACCAGTGCTCCAAAGTAGATCTCACTGTAAATGACAGGCAAAATGGCATCCTAAGATGCGAGTCTAGATGATGTATTTAAAAATACAATCTTCTAGTATCTTGACTGGGAAAGTTTTCGGAAATGTAAAACGCTTTTCTCTTCCAAGTGTTTTGAGGCCTCAGTGCCTCAAAACTTCAAAGATTGTCAATCATATGTCCAGCTGAAATATGTCTCATATCTACTAAGAAACTTCAGAAGAGTTTTATTGTGGCATTAACTGCCAATCTGATGAGCCTAACACAGTTTCCTATCAGTTCTACAGTTGATTACTGACCACTGATATCTTAAAATAAAAGCAGAAAATATTTTTAATGCTACTGCAAAAGAGCTTGGATATTTCAAGAAGCTTTCCTCAGAATTTAGGACGCTACATATGGAGGCCTAGACACTTCAAATAATGTTTAATAATCTTGTTAAATAATTAAAATGATTATGAAATACAAAAAATGTTTTCTTTCTTATTATTTTGATTTAGCTCAAATTTTTCCTTATTTTCCCTTACCACCTGTATTTGAAACCAAAAATGACTATTAAAGTAGGTTGGCCAGTGATGTCCTGAAGATCGCCTCCTGACCAAACACACCATATTCAAGTCAGTTATGAAAGAACTATTCAATGTTAATGAATGTAAATAAAACCGTGACATCACTACAAAAAAATCTTGTTTTAAAGTGTATGACAAAAAACCATACTTAAAAGTTTTCATCATCTCTAAACCATTTTTAAACTTTTAAACTAAAAAAAAAATTAAAACCCGTAAAAAGGTCTTATGATTTAATTCTCCCAGAGCGTTCTCACAGTATCACACATGAACTAGAAATTCAAATTACTGCTTGTCAAGCTTCATTTTCTGCATCTTTGAAGTTTTAGAGCAAAGCTTTAGACTTACTTAAAAAAAAGCCCCTGGATGAAACAAAAATTATTATTTAATCTACAATACTTACTATAAAATATTTAAACATGCATTGTCATCTTAAAATACATCCTGACATGGGATACTGTTTCTGAACATTATGTCTACTGTCAGCTGAAACACCTGTTTCATTTGCTGCTACTGAAATCACAGACATACTGGAATTCCAAATGTACACCCTGGTGTGAAGGAAAACCAAAAAAAAAAAAGGGTGACATACCTGACCACAGATGCAGACCATCAAAGCCATAAGAATACAAATCATCACCAACACCATTTCCTCCCCATTCCGCTCCTCCTCCGGGATATGGTGAGTAGCCCTCTGTTGATGCCCAGCCCACTCGAAGATGAGTTGACTCTGCGGTCACAAAGGGCTCCAGATGGTCCACCATAAGCTCATAGTACCATTTCCTGTATTGGGCAGAGCCTTCACTAATCCCCAAGAAGATGTTGGGTCTCATGCTTGAACAGAAAGAATATGAGTGGATATTAAAAAGAGAGAGTAACATATACAAAGACACCACAGTGTCAACCTATTTCAAAATTCTTTTGTTCTTCTCCCTTCCTTATTTTAAGTTCTGTAAAATTATTTGCAAAGGTTGAATCAATCTTTAACGTCAATTAAATGTTCCTACTGATGACTTCAAATCTCTTCAGAAGCATACTTGAAAGACAGAAATATTACTGTGCTTAATTAACATATACCTAAATAGCAAACCACAGAGTCATACATCTAAAGGTCACGCAGGAGAAAGAAAGAAAAAAAGACTGTTCTTTTAATCTGATTTTTTGGGGTAATACTGCATCTAGAATCTCACCAACAAAATCCGTCTCCAGATTTATTTCTGTTTCCGATGTGTATTAAGAAAGCCATCCAGTCTTGACTTAAAGCCTTAAATGAGAGTAGTAGCCAATAGCAGTGCAAGGTATGTTTCTAAATGATTGGCTAACCACATAATGAAAAATCAGTCAGGGTTCTAGACTTCATTTATCTAGTTTTCACTTCCATCTACTGGACTGTGTTACAACTCCTTTGCATTAAATACTTTTTTTTCTATTGTGACGGATGTGCTCCTTCCTCAGTTCAACCTGACTTCTCACATGTAGCTCTATTCAGGTGTGTTAAGCACCACATTATCCTGGTAGTTGTCTCCCTGATTTCTTCTCCCACTCTAACCATCAATAACAATCCTGATTGTTACATCCTGGTGGGACAATAAGGCTAATTGTGCATACACCAGCCAACAGTCTTTTCTGAATTGAAAGAATGACTATTAGTCAATCATCTTATCCCATAAATACAAGGTCAGCCCCAGAGCTCTCCTTGCATCGCAGTGGGCTGCACACCGGGATCTCCCCTTGAGCAACGGGGGACCCCTTGGGAGTGCCTCCCAAGAATATGCCTCGGGCTTAAGAGATCCTTCCCACTACAGATTCGCGGTAGTAACTATAGCGCGCTCTCTTTCCGAACTTGTAAACTTTACTGTGTAACTGTGCACAAATCCCTTAGTCACAAACCTTGGACCAGGTCTGGGACTAGGACTGGATTCAGCCACACCCAGACTCCTCTCAGAAGGAGTTTGGAAAGCAAGGGAGTCCAGTCTGAACCTCATGACCCAACGGGAGGTGTCCTTGATAATTCTGTGTGTATCTTGAACATCCATGTTGCAAATCATAAATGGCCTTGCCATAAAATCTTGTGAAACCATTGTCATTATCAATAAAACCTATTACTATTTCTTTCACATGAGTGAAGTGCATTGTGTCACTCACCCCCACCACCACTCATTCCATAACACTATGTACAAGATGTCTGATCAATACAAACATACATCCAAGCCAACCCCAGCACATACTATGGATTCCTGTGAAGGAAATGCTGGGGAGAAAGATAGGTTGGTAGGGACTATAGAACACAAGTTAGTACAAAACCGGTCTTCGCTGATTCTATTACTTATAGAATAACTTGTTTTATCACATAAGACTACACTTGCTTTCTGGAAGCATATGTTTTTATGCCAAAACTTTGAGTATAGATTCTGTTCAATTTTCTACAAATTAAACATTTAATTTCCTTAAAAAGACACACACAATAAAAATACATATGGGTTAGGGAATTTTACAGGTGGGTATGAAATACAATTTTGAGGTATTATACATAAAATTGTCAAGCTCATTCATCTTTAGATTTATTTTAATCTGAAAAGGCCTCCTTATGTGATATATTTGAAGAATTTTTATGCTTTTCATTTAATAAAATCATTTGAACTCTGAATTAACATTAGTACTTCTGTGTTTTAACATTCCTTCTCACTTGATGACTGAGGCTTACTTAAGTTGGAGGCAGAGGAAGATCCCATGATCTTCACTTAAAGTCAGATTCTTCTGACTCAGCATTAATTCAAATTCTCAGTAAAGTGTTCACAAGATCATCAACATGGGAGGTAGAAGGCAATCATGAACCACTAGTTGGTGATACTTTGATAGAACAGCTTCAGCTAGATAGAAGAGTGCAAGAATCTCTAGAAGAAATTCTAGAATTTCTAACTTAAATAAATTTAGACCTGCTTTAGTTTACAGCAGCTTGCTATGATTCATGCTCTCTTTTATCCTAATGAATAAGAATGCTACACATAGCACTTAAAATGTTAATAAGAATAAAATATCTTAAAGAAAGTTTTGGAAATAAAAAAGACTTTTTGTTTTTTACCTGCTCACATGATTGACAAGACGTGTCTGTAAAAGCAGATCTCTTCCCGGCAAGAGATTGTCACAGATTAGATGCTGATTAGACCGCACAGCAACTCCATGACACACACAGAGAGAACACAAGACATCTAAAACCTGGAGAGAAAAAAAATGAACGAAAACTTAACATGCTATATATTTGCTCTTGCTAAGAATTAATAATCAATATGAATTACTTCAGGCAACATAATACTATATACCTTTTTTACTGGAATACATGTAAGGGCTTTTTATGTCCATGAAATTCGTTTTTTGTCATTCTATTTCACAACAATTCTGAAATTCTCCTAATACAATTAAAACATACTCTCCCTGCTTCCCTTCAATTTTAATAAATATCAGTGTTGTCGCCAAAAAGAAGGTAACATCTCCTTTGCTTCTTCAACTCGGCCATACTCTTTCTAAGAAAAATTTAATTTCTAATTGTCAATACACTATAAAGATATTTGGAATCTAAACTGTACACAGAAAAAACTGCTTTCACTGTTCATCAATGTTCACTTAAACATAGTTCATCTTTTATTTGCATACCTTATGGTTCCTTCCGTGTTTGTCCAAAAGACAGATAATTGACTTAATGTGTCCTTCCTTAATAATGTTTAGAGCTTCTGGGCTTTCCACCAATACACAGTGTAAAACCTCTAGAATTCCTGGATTTAAGAAAAAAAAAATTCATGTAAGTATGTAACTAAAATATAATTGCATATGATGCTTTAAAATAAATTACCCTGCAACACAAAGTAAGTTTCAAAAATCATTGTATACTATTAAAAAAAAAATCTTGCATGGATGTTGCACTGCTAGACCTCCTAAAATAGTCCATGTAGAAAAAATTGGAAAAGATGTTGGAAAAAAACATAAATGTCATTGATAAATGTATGCTAATCAATGCTCACAAAGTAAAACAAATCAGGTAAAATATTGGTGCTGTTAAAATCTTGAGAGGAGGTCTCAAGGGCTCCAAAAAGCCAAGACTACACATCAAGTTTGTATTACATAGACTAAAAATCCTTTTTGTATTTGCAGTTTTCTATCTCCCCACAGGATACTACATGATCTGCTAATGGATTCATATACCTCTGAACTAGAAGACATATATAAATTCCCAGTCTACTGCACA
Organism: Tinamus guttatus; assembly: GCF_000705375.1. The sequence goes on along the minus strand of NW_010585014.1, from coordinate 99,465 downwards.
CCATGGATCATTTTCTTTGTGTATACAACAGCTATACTGAGAGCCAACAGTGATGTTGTTAAAAGAGCAAAGAAATAGAAACCAGCATGAAGTCAAGACGTGCAAGGAGGAAAGAACCACTAAACCACCTGTGGCATCACTATTAAATGCATTTACAATCCCAATAAAGCAGCAGTCACTGCCATTAAGAATCATTAAACTAGGAATTGTTCCCTGCAATGGGGGCATTAATCCTGGTTCCCATGTCTACTGGATGGAGTCACCGCTTTCTTTAAGAGCTTACAAATCTGGCAAAGACAAGCATCAAAAATGCTGTTCATTACTATCAGCTGCAACTGTTGTTGCCACAATGAGAGAAGTCAGAGCACTGAGGGAAAGCTGAGAAGCAGTCTTAGACCTAGAGATAGGCAGTTCCTTCTCACATGGCGCTTCTCATATAATTCTGTCCTCAACACTGTACTCACAGCTCCAAACATTCAGCTTCACTCTTGTAAATCAAGATCCACAGCATGAGTCGTCTGCTCTGTGCCATGCTCTCTTTCACTCCAACAGGCACATGTAGCACTGCAGTCTCCCCCAGGCAGGGAAAGACATCTCAGTGAAAAACTCCCGCCTAGGCGAGAGCGCTCTGCTCCTCCCTTGCCCCTGGCACGCAAAGTGAAGTGAGGAAGAGACCGTCAGCCACTACAACCAAGCAAGCCCTGGTACAGCCAAGGTGGACAGCAGGAGCGGTGGTTGGAATTCCAAATTCACTCTTATTGTAAGGAAATAAAATTAGGTCGTGCTGAATTCACATACATGGATAGAAAGGTGCAAGGAGTGTATAGGAAAAGAGCCTTTATCACCATACATTAAAGATTTTAATATTTTTGCTTTAACCTTGGGCTTTACAAGTTCCCATCCTCACTAAGACCAAGCTTCTCTGTCAGAAGAGTTGCAATGTTCATTTTAAAATTATTTGCTGTTTTATTTTTATTTCCCAGGAAAACTCAGAATGAAGACCGGAATTCCCAGTGGCTTCAGTCAGATTTCATGTCCTATTATCAATCTACAGCTCCAACACTTCTTATCTCAATGTTATTTAAAGCTTTTATCCAGAGATCTGAAGGAAAATATGAAGTCATGGCTAATAAAGTGTGCTGGTCGCTCTAAGACTTAAGAATAGCAAAGGCAGAAGACAAACAACTGATACAGCAACAGTTTGGTTTATCTTTTATACAAGTCCCAAACAAAATGTGCATTTTAATACATATGAAGGTGGAGACATACATATGAAAATAGAGAAGGTGGGGAACACTGCAGAGGGGTAGAGAACTCTCCCATCATGTGATATAATGATGAGAGCAGACACCGTCATGAAAGACAGACAGGGGGTTGAAAATCAGCTTTGAAAGTGATTCTATAGTCTTGAAGCTACACTGTTAACAAGATAAACAGTAAAGCTACCAAATAATGTTAGTATGATAATCATAGCCTTTAGTTTTAATGTTTGCATAGACACATTCATAATCTTAATTTTGTCCCAAAAGGGTATGTAGAGTTTTTATTCTAGTTTTAACTTTTCCAGTAATGGGAAAAAAAAGTAATAGATGCAGATGTAAACATCAAAGAATAAATGAACTCCATTCCTTAGACTCAGCTTTTATAGCAGCAACTTCAGCTACTGCAGCATCTGTAGCAAATACATTTTATTCTGAGGGCAAATTCTCTGCATTTCAGGAAAATGCATATGAACATACAAACTGTTTTTGCACCGTTCCACTTTTAGATTTGTCTATATTAAAAATAGCTGGACCCATTCCAATTTCATTGGAATCGCTCAAGGCAGTGAAGCAAAAAGTGTTTGAACAAGACATCATGAACAAGCCTTACACTTGCAATACATAGAGTTTATCATAAAGACAGGTAAAAAACTTTTCTTAATGATTAACAAATGAAAGGACAGATATAGGTTAGCAAAATGACTTCTGTAATTTCAGACTGTGAAATAAAAATTCACCACTTCAAAAAAAAAGATGTCACCTGTTTTCTAAAACATTAATCTGGAGGATATTAGATTACCAACTTGCCCAATTCTATTTTTTGTTCCAAATGGTTTAATGCCTTCAAAATTTTAGTAGGGCTCATTCTTCCCATCTGGAATAATTTTTTCAAGATAAAGAATAATTTAGTTCGTCTCTATTTATGCATGGTAGAGACAGCTGAAGCACTGACATTGCATTTTTTCACTCAACTTCTCCTGTGATATCTCAGTTCTTACACGGCCAACTCACAGACATGTTTTTATTTGAACAAAACTTCATTTTCTTACATTTCTGCTGTGATCAGGAAAGCTTCTATTTCCTGAATCCATTTTCCACTAATTTGTACTTAACTATTACAGCTGTTATTTATATACTTAATGCCTTTATTGTGTTTTCACATCATCTTTAATTCAAGCACATGAAAAATATCATTATTTTAATTTAATGGCATCAAATCTTCATTGTAACACACTCAAGAAAATACCTGTAGGATGCAGCCAACACAATTCCAATATTGAAGGTGAATCTAATTTTGCTTTTACTCACAAAGTTTACTTTTTCTTCCCAAGAAACACTGCACCTTATCAAATGAGCCAACTATTTTACATGAATAGATTAAGTGATTTTTTTTTGCTTAGAAGGTGCAGTACAACACAGTAATTCTCCCCCCTATAGACTTATCATTCAAATCAAAACAGTGAACATCCTTGCTCCAGGCCAGCACATACATCTTAAAACTTGGCAGACAAGCATCCCACTTAAATTAAAAAACACCATTTACAAATTAAAAATTAAATATATTTTACCTGAAGATAACTAAAACTGAGAGCTAGCAACTGGCAACTTGTATAACTAACTCCCTTAAAACCAAGAAAACTTAAGTATAAAGTTAGCTTTAGGGGACAATGTGGAAATTGTGTTACCAGAACATATGGTCAAAGAGCTGCAGTGACCTACTTCCCTAGGACTAAATTTGGGACAATGAGCACTGCAAATATTAGCACCTCAATATTTTTGCAGCATGTATTGCATCAATAGATTACTCTGTAGTGTGTCATATTCATCTCATACCTTGCCATAATATCAAGAGTATAAACATTTAGGTTCAAATTTTCAAATTTTTCAGATAAATTTAAGAAAATTAATAGGAAATACATGCCATGGCATTTTTAAGTTATTGTAAGGAATTTCTTACCAAATCTTCGAAAGTTTAGCCCAAAGATATGAATTACATTGGGAAATCCTATCCCTGACAGTTCCAGAAGTAAAACTAAGTGTCTTAGAAAATAACTTCACCATGAACTACTGTGAAAATATATTAAAATTAAGAAAGTCACAGTCACATTCCTTCCAACTGCATTAATTGTGAGAATTTTCTCCTTAGAAGAGTGCTCTCAAACCAAGGTCAGACTACAGCTGGAGAGTGCTAGGCTGTGATTTTCCCAGCTTTAAATGCCTGTTTGCTTTTAAACTCTCTGCAGCTGAAGTGAATGCAAGAAGACCGAGACACGTGCCAAGCAGGCTACCCTAACCCTAAATTCTGTAAAATGTATTATAGAAGTGAGAGCGCTACAAGACTGAAGGATAAGAACAGTCACCTAAGGTAAGTGTTTCTTTTCTGAGCTGAAAATATAGCTTAGAATTATTGCACACTGATTAGGAGTAAATGTTAAATATAGAAACCCAAATTCATATTTTGATTAGGTTACATTATGAGCTATGGACAAACTTGTGGATGTATTGTAAAACCTTATTTTCTCTATTAATCATTCCCTGAGAATATCTACCAAAAGCTACTCTTTATAGGTTAGCTTTCTTTTTTTTTTTTTTCACAATCTGTGCAGAATATGCAGGAAAAATAAGAGAAGTTTAATGAAAATTATCATTTCTGAATCCTGAAGGCAGAAGTCAAATCCCTAGGCCAAAAGGAGTTCTAATTTAAGGATGACTCTCCCTGAAGGTCTTGCTCACAGTATGGAAGCCTCTAAAAAGACCTTTTTTGCAACTTGTATAGAGTTTTGGGTTTTTTTAGAGAGAGTTTAGGGGTTCTGCTTGTTTGCTATTTTTTAATAAAAACTTGTGTTGGAAGGTCAAAGCTACAAAACTGATTTTCATATCTAGTCTTATATTTCGGATTATTATTAGTTTTCATCAGAAGCCCTCCACTTCTGTGAATTTCAATATTTAACACAGGAAAGCCCTGCTGACTGAAGGGGCTCGCATTGCCCAGTGCAACGAAGTAGTTACACCAGCCCCTCCATCCCAAGGGAAGAATAACAAACAGCTATTCACTTGTCCCAAGAGATTACACAGGAAAAGAAATCTCAGCGGAGAAGCATCAACATGTGACTGCTCTTGGCAACCACGATCACCCCTCTGCAGATCATGCCGGTGACTGCAGTGACAGTTGGCTCCAGCTTCGAGAGGGAGAGTGCTGCCACAACTGACATCCACAGCATTTTCCCAAGCCTCAGTCAGGTCATGGACGGATCATCAGTCAGGGACAGATTTAAGAAAAGTAAGCAAAATGCACATGAATGTTTCAGGACAAAGCTGAGGGAACAGAAACATGCTAGCTGCCCCATTTACTACGGGACAGATCTGTTCTCATTAAAGGTAACAAATTTAATAACCTATGCCGCATGATGGTCTGTGACAGAGACATGCCAAAGTGTTAATCTGGGCATGGGAGGATATTTCTAGTGTATGAATCACAAGAAAATGCTGATGAGAATGCCTTATTCCTGGGACAATTTAATAAAGCTAAAATTCATCTGCCAACGAAACAGTAGTAAATACTGTATATTAACAGGAGCACCCAGAAAACATTTCTTGATATATTCAACTCTAAAATGGCTCCGAGGTGCGTGAGTGAAGGAAAGAAAATGTGAGGGAGGGAAAATGCCAGTAATGACAGATCAAAGTACCCATAAACCTTAGATAAGAAGACACTAAACATTAAAAACAAGCAGTCACTACAACTTGAGATTTTTAATAATGACAAGAAATATATCCTTATAGATTATGTCAATGTTGGATAAAAGAAAGTTAAAATTCTCAAAGCAATACAGCCTTTTTTGTGTCCATATTGCATACATGGACATTAGTGAGCATAACATAAATTGAAAAATTGGCACGTTATTTATATTTGTGGTTTTTTTTCTCTCTCTCTCCTTTTTTTTTTTAATTTTAATTTAGAATTTGAGCTTTTGCTTGCCATTTAACATATCTGTCTAGGGAACAGGAGAAATAATATACATAAGGAGCTGTTAAAAGTTTCTCTTATTTCAGTAACTTATTTCTTTATTTTCATATCCTCTAATTCACATAACCAGCAAACCAAGACACTAAAATACATTACTATTCCATTCAATATTTTCCTTAGTTATTGTTGTAACTGTATGTGTAAAACTCTAAGTAGTATTACATTACGAAGTATCACATTTAGAATACAGGCCTTACTCTATGCATTTTTTTGAGCTTAGTAAACACTTTTACAAATCATGTCTAACTGCCTGCGGTAACATTTTTTTCCAACAAGATTATCTGCTTTCCAATACTTGATGTAATCTTCAGCAAGAAAAGCATGCTTGGAAAAGTGTCAAAAATCAGTTTTAAGTGTCCAGAACTAATCACCTCTATTTGAATCTCATTTTCCTAGCTGCTTTGTCTAAGTTTAATTATGGGCTGTTGTTCGGATGCCTACATGACATCCATTTTGGTACATCTTCACATTGAGAAAAAAACTCTCAATAATTAAATATCATGAAAAATAAAATGAAAAAAAATAAGGAAGCAGTGAGTATTTACATCAGTAAAATGGAGCAGAATTGCTTCCAAGGAGCCAAAATACAGGATCACATTTTATTTATTTGACCTTTCGGCAACACAGACACTAACCACATTTCAAAAACATTCAAAAATATAAGCAGACTTCTGTTTACCATTACCCTGCTATGCTAGAAGTGGTAAGGGCACAGGGCTTCAGAAAGAAAATGAAGACATTAGGTGGAATGAGGAAATAAATAGGCAAATAAATAAATTATCTTAAATAATTTGGGTCTAAAGTGAGACAGAAATCCAGACTCCCAAGTCATAGATTTGTTTCGGGCATGCTCCTTCTTGCTAACTTGAAACAGAACTTCCAAACTTTGCCATTCTAGATGACTACCACTATATTTATTTTGATGCAAGTCCTAAAGTACCTGCAGACTTTCAAAGAGAATGGCAACAGAATTGGAGAGAGAGAGCAAGAGAGCATGAGAGAGAGCAGCTTAATAAAACTATAACTATAGAACAACTGTTTTGACTAATATTTTGCCAATAGCCAAAAATAATTTTATAGATTTTCTCAAATGTTGTTTATTATTACACGGTACCAAATGCAAGGGAAAGACGGAGAGAAGCTATGAGGAAATACAACCACTGCAAATGTTCAAAAATGTTACAAATATAAATCTCACTTTATTAATATAGTTTCCTGTAGGAAGAACTTTATAATAATTAAACAGAATGAGTATACTCTCAATTTTAAAGAATGAGAAGCTGGGAATATAATGAAGTTAAAATACTAAAAAAACATACCAGAAGAGGCTTCCAGTCTTTCTAATCTGCTGATCAACCAGTCAAGAGATCCAGAAAATTGAGCACAGTTTTTACGATTCCCTCTAATCAGAGCCGCTATTAAAAAAACAGAGAGAGAAAATCACAATTACAACTCCATTTGAATTAGAAGAATGCCTGTCTTTCCATAAAAGACCCAGTAAGCTAGATTCTTAATATTCAATTTTTGATGTTCTTGATATTAAATTCAGCTAACTTGAGTGATGGTTAGATTAAAGCACAAAGAAATACTCCTGGCACATACTCTCTTGGGATAAAAATAAACTTGAGAGGTGTATGAATTATTTTAGTTTTACTAATCATCTTTTACTAATCCCTGGAAAAACAGTCCACATGAAGTAGCCATTAATTATCCTACTAATTGTAGATCCTGCTAAGAAACAATGCCTATGGAAACCTCTGCTTCCACAGGTCAGTCACTAGGCATTTTATATTTAGGAAAATTGCTGAATTGTTCTAAATCTCTGTTCCTTACATATTATTCAGTGCAAAATAGATCAGTTAATTTGAGCTAACTGCAAACAACTCACAAGTCTTACATCATGAAGAAAGAAAACAAAGCCAACTCTTCACTGAAAAAACAAACAAACAAAAAAACAGCAACAGCAACAAAGATAGGGAATAATTAACCATACTGAGATTTTCTTTGGGCAACAGCAGTTGTTTGACAGGCTACTGAATATTTTATTATACATTTACTTTTTAAGATACCGGGTTCATCTGAAGGAAAAGACTACATGTAAATCATAAGTCTTCCAATATAAACTTTTATAAACTAGGAAGGGAGAAGACAACTAGTACGTGGGTTTTTTTTCCTTTGCTTGTTTATGCTTTTTTTTTTTTTAAGGTCTTCCACATGTGTATGAAAGGAAACACAGGGAAATAATATTATCATTTTATGACTAAAGGAGAGTGAATTTTAGCTCATTGAACACAGTGGTGATTCCTGTTTTTTTTTCACAGTATGAAGATTTCTTCCTAATTTAGCTACTAAGAACCATAAAGGAATTCTTATGGTTTGCTGATTACCTGATTCCAAAACTTGTGTGCTAACCACCCTTTCACTTCTGCATCACTGTTCTTTTTTTTTGCAATGATGTGACAGGATTCAGGTCATGGGCAAAATTAGTTCCTAACAAAATGTGTCTGAAAGTATTAGAATGCTACCTTCTAAATACCTTTTTAGAACTTCCTCATGGGTAACAGATTTTGGGAATTCAACAAGACCCACCGACCTGTGTTTATGTATTTAAGTTGTGCACTTGACATTCTGACACTTAAACAGTTCACTGAAATAACCAATATGAACCACTGTTTAGTGAGGTCAAAGGATATGACATCAAATCTGTACCTTGAAACTTAATATAATCGATGATCATGACCATAGCTATTTGCAAATATTTCCCAAGGAATCACAAACAGAGTATATTGTTAAAAGGCAATTATTAAAATAAAGGAATGTTTGATTCTGGAAGAACTGTAGTGGGGCTTTGTTTATTTGTGTTGTCTGTTTGACTTTTTTTTGGGGGGGTGGTGGGGAGGACAGGGTTTAATTGATTTTAGACAAATCACTTAATTCAGGTACCAACATCAAATTAAGGGTATAATAGTTCATTGCTTCACCTAACTCTACTAAAGTTAACTTCAGGACCAGTAATAAGACATAGACGATTTCAAAAATGTAGTTGAACAGAAGCTTCTGAAAGGTTAGTTTTCAGTGGCTAAAGTTGTGCATAAAATGAAACAAAGACACACAAAACTGAAAACAAAAGTTAATATTCGGCAGTTGCTTCTGTTTTTGACCATCGTTATGAACAAGATTCCATCTTTGAAGAAACTGGGAGAGAAGAGTGGAAGAACATGAGGTTATCAGTCAAATATTAAAATCACACCATTAGAGATGCATTCGTGATAGAAACAGATCAAATAAGGTTCACAGTGACTCCATGTATTTGTAGGATGGGAAGGACACATGCCATATGGGTGCTCTGCTGCATAATTACAAGTATTTTTATACCCTACTTATATACCTACAGGTATACAATCTTAGCTAGAAGTTCATAAATCTCTCCATTGCTGTGACAGTGAAATATGTCACAAACAATGGCAATGACATGACAAAAGCCATAAACTGTGACAAGACTTTATTTTTTGTGTAGACTCAATAGTAAACTACTGTTTACTGAAGCAAGAGAGAAGCAAGTAATATCCATTTGTCATCCATGCAATTATTGTGCAACTCCAGCATCATTAAAAACAAATCAATGAACAAATTCATTATTGCTAGATCAGAGCCAAGCTTCTTACGCATTAGCTGCCAGAAGACAATGCAATTAGGGATGTAGGCAAGATAGAATAGAAGGCAGGCAGGGCGAAGGCCTTCCAGAAGGTGTCCTGTGGCCTGTGTGAGTACTACCTGACTAAACTGAAAATTTTAGGCTTTTTGCAGATCCTTCAGTCTGACTGAGCTGTGCCTAATGTAACAGGAGCTGAAACAAACTAAACGGTTATAAAAACTTCAACACTCCCACAAACCTATGAATAACTCGACAGCCACAGACTGATATATTCCACTGTTTATGCTCTGAAAGGTTATTACCTGATTTAACCAGGACATTAAGTCTCTGGATCTACTCTACATTTTTTTTAGTGCTTAATTCCTACAATAGAAATTTGATTCTTAATAACTAAAATAACAGCCACTATGATCTCTGGGGCCACAGGAGAGGGCACCTGGTTGTCTCAGTGATATTTACTAAGTTTTCTATGAAGGACAACGTAGTGGGCGTGATAGAAGAACCCTCTTAGTGATATTATGGCTATGCATCATATGCTGGTTATCCTTATTTCTTCCCCATGGGATTTTCATTTCCTTCAAAAGCACAAGCTGGACTTTATTTGCCTTTGTAAAGGGTTTGTATAGACTACTACATACAGAACTCCTGCTGCACATCCATTGGCTGCACTTTGCTGTTGAGTAGTAAGGAGAGGAAAAGAGAAGTAAATAAACAAACAACCATCTTGCAGTTAGGCCAGACAGATTTCATCTTTGTCATTTGTTTATCATCTTCCATGGCTCTGAATTCCAACGAATGCAAGTTTTCAGCATGCCTTGCGAAATACTGCTAAAAAAGGTCAGATCCCACAGCTCCTAATTTGGGACCCAACATTGCTGGAAGCTTTTTACCTACATTTCTTTTTGCAACCGACCCTGGCAGTGAAAGGGAGATAATTCCCTCTCTTTGCTCTACAGAAGTGTTTCCACAGAACACTGCCATAAATAACCATAATTATTCAGATCACTCATCACAACTGCCACAAAAGAATTCCAAGGTAAATTAACAGCTTTGTTTTCCAAACAGGATTAAAAAGTTTACAATAAATAATGTTTAAGGACACATGCTGAGTAACAGAAAGCAAACTAAGTGCTAAGATCCAATAATAAATGAGCACTAAATAAGTAATGGAGTAACCTGCAGAAAATAAGTAACCTGCAGAAAAACTGGTACGTGATCGTGTTCCACAATGCATGTGCACAAAAGAACCCATTAATAGTAAACACACTACATCAATCCAGACATTTCCCAGCTTCTGACTTGATTCATTCTACAAACTCAGTATTCAGTTATATAGGTTTTAATGGAATTGACCTATAGCATTACCTTATTTGCACAACTTTTCAATTCCCTTTATGAATATGAATGAAACATATATCAGTTATTCTCTCAGAAAGTCTGAGGAAACAGTCTTGACTGTGCCCAAACTCAAGATTTTGACAAAATATGTATTTTTAAAGACACATAAGGCTCCATGTTAGAGCTTAAAATAGTTAACAGAAAGGAAAGAGGGATAGCCATTTTAAATTTCATTTTCTAAAGACAAATTTGGAATCACTGCTTTTACCTGCTACATATTAGGGAGGAAAGATCTGTAAGTCCTGTGGCATGCTACATTATTTTAAGATAAAGATTTTTGAAGAACTGAGCAAGATGGCCAGTATGACGAATAAATGTAGGGGTCATTTTTTTTCTTTTGGAGCAGAGGAGATTTACATTTTTTGTTTGTTTGTTTGTTTAATTTTGAAAGTACCCTGAAGTTCTAGAAATGCACATCTGGCCTTCCCCAGAATCAATGAGCGGCAATGAGTAAGTAAATAACAGCAGCAGTGGATAATAATAACCCTATAAAATGAATGATGATTCATTCATAGAGAAGAATGAATGTCGTAGAACATAGAGAACAATATACTCAATTCAAATTACTGCGAAAACAGATCGGGTAAAGTGCTGAACAGAAATTTGACTAGGAAATCAAGTCTAATAGAAACTAACAAAAGATACTACAGGAGTTTGATTGGCTGCAGGTGGACAAGATCTTCTTTTTATTCTGCATCTGAAAGAAAGCACCTTTTCATTGCACACTGTATCCTAGCATAATGCTGGAGTTACTAGTTTTACTGGTCTTGGCTCCTAAAGCACAAGGATGACATGTTCACATGCATTTGGTTTACACATTTTGGGGCAGTTTATGAGATACACAGGAAAGATGATAATACGAAAAAGCATTAATTCAACTGAAGTCAGAAACAATCCATATTCTTACCCATATGCAAGGTCTAGAAATGCAAAATTTGTAAATTCTTTAAGTGTAGACCATTCTAAGCAGCTACATTTGTTTAATTTCTATCCTATTTTTTATAAATAGAAAGTCTTCAAAACAAAAATAATTACACATTTCTTGTCATCTGATTATTAATGTCTTACCTAGTAATTCATACAAAGAATTCAGAATAGATTTCCATGCTTCTCCAGCCTCCTTCCCAGCTACATCTCCAAAATGAGCTGCACTGCTGTATACATTCAAACGATCAATACATTCAAGGACAAGGTTGATCATACCCTAAAAACAGAAAGACTCTGAATGTCATAGAATAATATAGGTATATATTAAAGGCAACATATGAAAAGTAGTAAGAAAAAACACAAGCTATCTATGGACTTGGACCAGTAAAGCCAGAAAAGCAGTATCTCTGAATTAAAACAAACAAACAAACAAAAATGCTGAAGAGCATTTTACAGTGCTGTCCCAGCAAAAAATCATGACACAAGATGGTCAAAACTAAACTATAACTAAACAAACAAACAAGCAAAACTATATGGCATTCCAGGTAAAAATATTCTCTCTGGAAGGCATCTAGATATCTGCCTAATTCTGCGCAAACATCAGTACCAAAGAAATTATTACACAAACCACTTAAAATTAAGTATCTTTATGTCTAAAGAGATGAAACTATGAAGGAAGAAATTATTGCACATTAAGGAGTGAGGGACATAATTCAGTCTTGCTGGCAATATTAGTATCCAACACTCTCTCTCTCTCTCAAAAAAAAAAAAAAGCCTGAAATGTGTTTATTTCAATATATAGGAAGACTAAAAAATCTACTGATCTGAAGAGACTGTATACATACCAATTAATTGAAATCTGCAAGAAAAAGAAATGCACTCCAGTCACTCCAGATTAAATACCAGTATGGCAGACTGCAGGAGCAAACTTGTAGACAATAAGGTAGAAAATCCAGAGTAAAGATGAAAGAGCTACCTCCTCCTGAAAGAGATTCTGGCGATTCTTCAGTGCTCGCAGCCGGTTTTGCTTGTCCTCATGCTCCAAATGTTCATCCGGAGGGTGAAAGTAGCCTATCAAGTCCTGAAGGCTCAAGCTGACGGACTCGATGGGCAAATCAACCGTGGAAGACTTTGCTTTCTTGCTGAGAGCATCAAGGCCCCTAGAATAATTACCACATATGTTTATTTTAATCTCTTCATTGCTTTGAAGGGAAACTTTGTGTTGATTATAGAACTCCAAAAAAGAAAATAATAAAAAAAGAAAACATAGTACAAAATTAGTTTCTGTTCTGACAACTACACAATTTCTCAACAGCTTTTGTTGCCAACAGTTATTTATGCCTGCCTCATCCTCCACTTTTCCTTCCCAAAACAAAAACTAGGAGTATCAAACATCATCACTAAACCTGGGTCCATTCAGGGCTGTTTTTCCAAATGCAGAAAACACATGTGGATATTCTACCCCCAAATTTAGCAAGGTCAGAGGCCAAGCATAAGATAAACCTGCCCACAGCATCATGAGGCCAGGGGTGGCAGAAGCCAAATAAATGTACGATCCCCGCCAGCAAGCCCATGTGTGCTCCCCATCACGCGCCCACTCTGCTCTTGGGCTACCTCAGTGGTGCCAGCTCTTCCTGCCTCAGCCGGCACCTTCACTCCAGTATCCTTTTGTTTCCCTCACACACGCAGAGCATGAGGGAATTCTCCTGGGAGTAATTTAGCACCACCAACTCTCAGAAATGGGGGCCAGGCTGCTCTCCTTCTCACTGCACTTGCCCCCAAACTCCTACTTCCCCTCCAGGCTGCACTTTCTGCACCAGTGGCCATTTGCATTTTTCTCCCTGTCTAGCTTTCCCTTCCAAAAGACACTTCCAAAGGTAAACCTAATATTTATTATGGCTACGTTATCTGACGTCGCCAGCAAGGATTTTTTTCCACTAGCTTCACAGCAAAGAAATAGGTCAGGCACTTATTAGAATAATTCCTACTCTTCCTTCTTGGAGAAAAATTCTGCAAATTACTAAACAGTAACTCAGATCCCATACAGTTTCCCAAATGAAGTTCAACTATCTTTCAGCATTTCCTTGATTTGTGATATCTTATCACTGAAGTGCCTTCCTCTTTATTTATTTATTTATTTATTTATTTATTATTCTTAGAAGTTTCTAAGTAAATGTTTCATTTACAGAAATATCTAGGATGACTTTTATGTTCAAAATTCCATCATTTCAGAACCTGGTTACAGGTTTTTCAATAAGACACGGTGGCCTCCAAACTAAATCATCTTTGAAAAATGAGTTCATACGAAAGTCCTACGTACTCTTGCTATTACATCTGATCATTCTTTTCCTAATGGCAGCTACCCAGATAAGAGCGGCCTTTCTTAAATTACTGAGGCCACTATGGTGGAGAATTAGCATAAAGTTTATTTCAGAAGTATCGATCTGATTTTCTAATGACTTAATTTTTCATTGCCACGTTAATGACCATTTTAAATAGAATAAAAGCCGGGGAAAAAAAAAGTGGCAATCATTTAAAAACACACCTTATAAATCTGTTGAAAAGGAAGACTGTACTACGGATGACACGTGCTGTGCGGGATTCTTCATGCTGAGATCTGGACAATGTTAAACCATCATCCATGTGACCTTCATGGTGCATTATTGCCTGAAATGCAAAAATAAAAGGGAGTCATAGAAAAATGAAATGTGATTCCAAAAGAAATATAAAATGTCATATAGAAAAGGAGGCTAAGAAATTATGAAGTCAGGCACTGAAAAACTTCTATAAATTATGTTGATATTAATATTATAAACTAAAAATAGATATTCCTTTATTTCCTTGCGTGAAAGGACACACTCATACTGCTACAGAAGGTGCAATGCTAGGATAATCTCACAGCTAGAGCTTCTGTAAACAATGTAGAGAAATCAACATGCAGTTCGGAATGTTGTAAGCAATATGCAAAAACATAAAGAAATTGAAGAGCTAAAGGGGTTTGTTTCTGGTTTGTTTCTTTCTTATCAACCTTAACAATACAGTGAAGAGAAGCTTTCTAGGTTAGTTTTACATAACCATGTGCAAAAGTGAGTGTGTGTGTATATAATTTATATATATATGGCATGACCCTCCCAAAGGTTGCTGTACCTTTGAAATTCAGGGTCATACAGCAGTGACAGCAAATACTACACTGCATACAAATAGCAAATTACTTCTAAAATGATTCATTCATATTTCATCATTTTTAAAGAAGATTTTTTTTCCATGCTGAGAATTTGCATTTTCCTGCCAAATTGGACATTTTAAATGAAGATAAATACAATATGAAGTCACTTTTGAAAGATCTCCTATATCTTGAAAACATTATATTTGTCCTTGGTTATTGCTCCTTAAAATACGAAAGCCCTCAGAGATCAAAATGAGAATTTAGCATTTCACCACAACACGGACAGCAAGAACTTGAATTTAATTTCTGCTAACTTCCAACTAAATCAAGAAAAATGATTTTTAGTATATTATACAGACTATAATTAGTATTCTTGAAGCTGTTACAGGTTACTCCTTTCAGCAGTTAATCAAAACAGCTCGTCTTCAAATATTTCCAAATCTAAGAATGTTTTGGCATGAATGGTTATAGACAAACAGGCAATTTTTTTGGCTTTCAGTTTACGAATTCAGCACATGATGTATCTTTAATTTTCAACATATGAGTAAAAAAAAAAAAAAACCTTTATACTGAAATTACAACAAATATAAATTGTTTGATTCACAAATCAATTGCCCCTGCAGGTTTCTTCACTTTTGTTCACAAAAGCAGACGGTGATTGTATAAAGTGCATTTTCATTTACAGTCTCACCTTGCGCTGCACAGACCCCATCCTTACAGATTTTGCATCAGCAGATTGGTATGTGAGCCACAAGCCCGTGTCTACATGTTGTATGAAGCATATTGAGTCCCCATACTTTATTTCAGGTGCTCCCATTCCATCCACCTCTTTTCTTGTCCCTACGTCCAACTTTTCCTGAAGGGAGAAGACGCATAAAAGAACAATAACCAATATGATAACATTTGCATCTAATTTTTAATATGGACAATTGCGCAGCACAGGATGTGACAGGATGTGATCTCATCTATAAAAAAAATCTAGGTCATTACACTAGGAAAGCACATATATTCCTTTTTGCTACTTGGAAAAGAATAAGATCACAATGGACGATACATGCCATTAATGAAAAATAAATCTTTGTAAGGAAAAACAAAAAGCATCAAATATTTTCACTTCCTTAGCAGAAGCAGCCTGCAAACTCCAGAAGTCTTTTCCCCTTGATTTTTTCAACCTTGGAAAGGTAGGCACCTCCCTGCAATTCATTCCTGACCGTAATGGGTAGGTGGCCTTTAACCTGTGACTGCTCATTACTGCCCAACAAGAGGTTTTGTATTTCCTGAGAGAAGAAATCCAGATCTGTACATTTGCCACTGTTCTGTTGACACACTGTAAAGAAAAGACGGGCATAGCACTGCATCGATCCACCCAGAATCCTACACATATGGAAATCATTTCAGAAGAGGAAGTTTAATACCCAAAAAAATCTGCTTGGCCAAGCCACCTCACCTGTCTAAGATATATATGCGCATATGTGCATGCAAGTATTTGATATGATTTATTATATTTTGGGGGAGGGTAGGGCTTCTTCTAGGAAGTATTCTTCAGAGGAACTGTAATTGAAGGTGTTCCCCAAAATAATGCTCTTATAAGAACCGACTCCTTCCTCACAGGCTGCTTAGTCACCTACCAAAGAAACAGCTTATGCAAATTGCAAGTCTATTTCAGGCTATACACTCAAAAACAGTTTAATATATGAACAAAGAATTTGTAAAGCCACACAAGATGGTCCTCTTAACCAAAAGCAGAATTAACCTGCTCTGCTTTTTCTGATGAGCATTAGGAGACAAGCCACTTCCTTACACAAAACACACACATAGGGATTTGAGGAGATGGCTTCACAGGAAAAGAGAACAAAAGACTATGTTTTTAAATGAACAAAAAATAACTAACATCTAATTTTTCAAGGATTTGAAAAGCCTTTCTCAAGTAAAGGGAGATTTCGTATAACCAGATTTTCTCCACCTACAGTTATGAATGCATTTTGAAGTACTTAAAAGTAAAAAATAAAGATAAGTTATTACTCAGGTGGAATTCTTCTTATTACTTTTCCTACAATTAAGCTCCCTGAGATAATACAGCCATCAATTCAGCTTATGAAACTTTTTTTTTGATAAATGTGTTAATTTCACTCTCTTGTAAACGTCTGAATTCCTTAACTGCTTAAATTCTTGCTAAAATCTTGTCCAGTGATATGTGGTAATAGCTGATTTATTTTTAAGTCTGGTGCTGATTACTGAGCTATTGTATGTTTCTATTTCATTGTTAATTCATTAGGTTGTTCATATAATTTCTCTTAATGTTACATTCACTTCTTTCAAAAGCTAGCACAAATAACTTGACTGTAATAATAGTTGGAAATTCAAAAGCTACTTATTATAGGGTTCACTTCTTTCAAAAGCTAGCACAAATGACTGTAATAATAGTTGGAAATTGAAAAGCTACTTATTATAGGAAATTGCACACAGATAATGATACAAGAAAAACAAATTAGGTTCTGTTAGCATATGAAGAAATGACAGGCTGATTTCAAATGCCAATCTTTTGAATTATCTTCACAAGCTATAGGCATTTATCTGCGTCTTCAGTGTTTCTACACTGTAATATTTTTTCCAGTCTATTTTCCTATGTGAATATTCAAATTCACAAATTTTCTCATTAAGAAAAGTCTTTCAATAACATATACAATTGGTAATTTAAAATATTATTCCAAACTTTCTCTAACATATACTATCATAAAGATTTAAAGGGGGTGATATGGCAACCTCCATCCCAATTAGGGCTAATGTTCAATTCACTTATGGAAATTGCAGTGCCAACAATTTCTGAAGCAAAATCTCTGTCCTGACCCACACAAATACCCTGGCAACTCTACATGTAAAGCTTAGAACTCAGAGTGAATTTAATCACATTCACTTGAACTCTTGTCAGATTTTTAAAATAATGGGTTTTTTTCCATATACGAAGTATTCTTAAACCAAGCTTCCTCCTCCACTCCTCTTTTTTGTATTTTTAATTTCCTGCATAGTAACAGCTGGGAAAGCACACAGTAAAAGACAGATTTAAGTAGAAGCAAAAGAATGGAAAGCTCAGTCATGGTGTGGGCCATGAGCGTAAAAGATTTCTTTTGGGAGCTTTAGGACATTGAGCTATTTATGGGAGCGAAAAGGAACCTGAGGTTGTTTATAAAGTGGGATGCTGGATTCATGATGAGAAGCAGACGGTTGAAACAATACATCTAATGGACTAGGCTCATTAGCTACTACAAAAAAGTTCATGAACTCAGTCAAAATCAGGATCTGCAAAAAAAAAATAATGTATTATAATTCAATACTGGTCTTTAGATATAGGCCTTACATGCCTACTTTTGCTACACTGTTTTCTATAGCATATTTACAAAGAATAATTACAGTTGTATTTTCAACTTAGTCACAATCTCAAAACAAGTGTTTTTTTCTACACAAATAAAGATCAAAAACCTCTATTCTCCATTCAAGAAACTGGAAAATAAGAAACTGTCATTCGCAACAGTCTTTAAAGCACTTCGGTGATGTAAAGCAACAAAAAAAAATGCACTGCAATTAATGCACTGCTATCACACAATTTTATACACAATATACACTGCACAATATGCAGTATTATCTACATAAGGAAATCCTTGTTATAAAGCCAAACTTTTGTTCCAGGCATACAAGATACAGACCCCTCCATGGTTTTATGTAAGCTAAATGGACAAAGTTGTTTCATATGATTTTATCTTAATGTTAAATGCAACTATTCTATTAAGCCTAGCCTTACAAGTGTTATTTCATTATGTTTCAACACGCAAAAGGGATTAAAATGATGAAGTCTTTTCTATCTCTTGTCATCTGACCCAACATCTACTTTCTGTGGCACACTCAGCATTCACATTCCAGCAGATCTCACAGACTGGAAAAAGCTACGGCTGCTTTTTTTTTTTTCAGATGACGCTACCATATTTTCAGTGAAATTTTATTAAGAACCAAATGGAGATACAAAGATACAGGCAAAGGAATTTTATTTCATTTCTTTCATTATTTAAAAAGGACTTTATAAAGAATACACTTTATGGAGAATAAAACCAAGACCAATTAATAAAACCAATTTTAAACCAAGAACATTACTTTCTTTCAATGGAAAATTATATTAAAGCAATGCTTTTTATCAAAAAAGATAATCAATATTAAACAAGCCGAAAACAAAAAAATAATACAGGACTGAATCACTATAAATATCAAATTTATATATGAACCACATGGTTCATATTATAGATATCTGCAGACATATTGAGCTGAATGAAGAGAGACTATGAGTTAGAAAAGAAAAAAAGAAAAAAACTCTCCTGAATTCAAAATGCTTCAAAGACTAATATAATCCTGACACAATTCTAGTTACGAGGATAACACATAGTAACCAAAGCCAAACTTGCAGAAATAATAGTGCTAACTCTTCAGAATATCAGTGTTTTCTGAACACTGCCTTGTGATTTTTAAGCTTTCATATTTATTTATTGAACTGAGAAATTTAAAGAATTTTACCATGTAAGAGTAGATACCTATAACTCATTTATGTAAAAATAAATATAGAAATAAAATAACTATGAAATATAATTCATTCATGTAAAAAAATTATATATATATATACATTTATATTTCTTTATATGTATGTATATAGAGATATATATAGATACACCCAAACACATGCACTCTTATTACTCCAAGCACCCAAGAAAACTATTTGGTCATAAATGCTATGTGATGAAAAATGGAAGCATTTTAGTTTTCTCGCACTTAAATTTTAAATGTAACGCTGGCAAGCTACTGCATTCAAAATGAGTAAAGCCTTTGCAAATATTGAGGTTAAAAACTACAATACTACAAAACTACAAACTTAAATTTGCTTCTAAATCTTCAAGTTACACAGGGGATACATTTTCAATATTTTCTTGGCAAACATGAAAAATGTTTCTTTTTCTAACTGAAAGTTGATATTCTAATCTATTCATATGCCCCAAGGAACTGACACTTGAAGCATCAAATCAATCTACTAGCAGTGCAAATAAGGGTATTATTTCACCATATCTGTTTTTTCCTAATTGAAATTAGCACAAGAAGTGGGATCTCTCTGCACTTCTAAGGTAGTGAAAGCAAAAATTATGACTGTGAGGGAAAGGGATTATAATTGCTGTTACCTAAGGAAATATCTGGCTGCTGGTCCTGACATACTCCCACTGCAAATGCTCAGGTGCTAAAAGAGCAGACCGGGGACTCCCTCTTCTCCAGGCATAATCCCTTTGGACTAACTACCACACAAACTAGAGGTTACATAGTTCTTCCATACATGGTTGGAAGACGAGACACCTCTGAAGTTGCTTGTTTCACCTACAGAAATCTTTCTAGTAGGGCTATTTCTTTTGCTGTATGTATTCAATGCTCTTAGACAGGGGAGGCACCTAAAATTCTTAACGACTCTATCCAAATAAATCTGTTGATCTACTGTCTTTTTGTCAGGGAAAACTGACACTCTTTTAAGAAGTTCTGAACAGCAAAATGGATCATCCTCTGCAATGAAAGGCAAATGAGACACTCCACGGTCTCTCCATAATTTCTTCCAAATGAATCTTCAGTTAAAATGAGGTTTGATATTCAGAAAACTTACATCAAATATGATCTTCCAAATTGCCATTTTCCTTGAAAATCCATATTTAAATGTCAGTAAGATTATTTTCTCATCATCTGAAAAATGCTGATAAACTTATATCTCTTTAAAAACTGTGATGTTACTTTAAGAATTAACTACTATTTGAATCAATATTTGATTACGTGTTACTTCCAGAAGTGATTGCCCTTCTACATGCTGATCTGCTCCATAATCTTTCATCTCTGCTGTTCACAGAATACAGTGGGGTTGGAAACAGCTAAATCAAAAGATATAGGTTGAAAAAAGGAAGAAATTTTAAACAAAACATTGTTCCATCTCCAGAACACCACACACATGCTCATTTGTCTATGCTTCTTAGAAAATAGCGACTGCCTGTCTTTTCTGTATTGACAACAGATGACTGACACTGTCCGTATCATAAACAACTCTTGTCTTCATATATTTTTGGACTAAATGATAATAGAGGACAGTATATTTTTCTACTGTCTCTGGGGCAATCTCAGCTGAAGACTCCAATCCTGAGAATCGGTGTATGAATTCTCTTTGCCTTTTCACTTCAAACCAGAAGTAAACCACTCAGATACATATCAACAGCAACTTCCCAACTCATTTTTATCGCATTGTCCTGAAAAATTTGAGTATCTTCATAACTTTTCTAATCATTAAAAAAAGACTCTGAGTCTTCTATTATCATCTTAATTTTTCAGAGTGCACAAGTCTATGTAACTCCTTTCAGAAGTATAACTATGCTTCTAAGTAACTATTACTTATCACACCATGCATACAATGGAAATAATTAAAAACACATAAAGTAATAGCTAAAGAAAGGTTATTGAAATATTTATCAGTTTATTAATATATATTTTAAAAGATAAATACAAAAGTACTTTTACTGCAAAATTCTCAGCAATATAATGCTGCCATTGAAAAGAGTAAAAATCAAGGTTATTAATGAGTTTATCATTGTATTATTCTAAACCCACTATATAAAGTATATTTTTTAATTTGAAGTGCTTATTGAAAGACTCAAAGGAAAATGCCTAATGTATAATTCAAACTATGGTAAACGTAAATTAGAACATAGTAAAGATCTAATTAAAAAAAAATTCTGATTCTGCAATATTATTAATGCTTTCTATCTCAGCCAACACAGATAAAGCAGTAAAGTACTAGTTAATTAGAAAAATACATAAGAAACTAGGAGACTGTGCAAAAATGGGAAAACAGCAAAAAACAATCAGTCAGACAACACTACTCAATGCAAATATGATAAAACAAGTTCTGTGTATATGAATTATACTGAATAATTTACTTAAGAAAATAAATGAATAAAAACAGCAAAAAGGTTGAAAGACTCCAAAAACTAGATCTTGCTTGTTAAAGATAACATAAGAATTATTAGTTATATTACTACTGCTCCGATTCCATACCTTGGAAGACCGAAAACAGAATGCTGTAGATTTTACATCTGCTTGCTCTTTGTCGGTAAGAAGAAGACTTCTGTCATCCAGGAGGCTCAGATATTTCCCCGTCGTTATGTGTCTTAGTCTGAACGGCTGTCCCCATCTAATGTGGCTGCCACTCCACCTAAGAGAGGTCATAGAAAAAGCCTTTAACAAATCTGCAATTTAATTATTAGCAAATATATTGAAAAGAACAGTATTTTGCCAACTAATTGGAATAGTTTCCATGTATGGCTAAATTCTAACTTAACAGTCTAGATGGATGATTCAAAAAATTAATTTTAAAAACAATTAGGCAGTTCCTCATTTTAGGGGAGGAACTGAAGGAAGAGAAGCAAAAAATCCCCATATAATCTTCCTAAGAGCTCCTCTAACCAAAATATAGAAACTGCAAGCTTTTAACTTCTTCCCTCAAACTGAGCTCTGGAAAGGCATTACTTCTGACCCTGCTGATTAACTTCTGAAGACAAATCTGCATAATGATGACATTTCATATCCATGGCTTGGACAGAAACTGTCCTAAACTTTCCTTAGATTGGAAAACTGCCCTGGCTGAGAATTTTCACTGATTCTTCACAAAGCTTTCTTTAGTAAAACATCTTTTTAAGTTTGCATTTCCAAAATAAATACACATACTCGACCCTTATGCTTTTGTTTCCAAAATGTCAAGCATAATGGCAGTTATGTTGTGGCTTGAAATAGTCCATATTATCAATAAATGTTCAAATAATATCAATGGAATACAAATAAATCCCTTTCAAATGAACCTGGTTATAAACTCATACCCATATTAGAACTTTTTATTAGTGCATCTTTCCATTTGCATTTAAAATAATTCCAGGCAAAAAGCTTCTAAAACAAAGTCCTTATGCCCTTATGTTTTGTATATATGCATAGATAATTATTAAAATGACAGAAATGAACAAAGGTTTACAAATGCAGGTTTATATCATTTTCATTTTCCCAGTCAAATACATGTAGCAGATTGAAGAACTAGCCTGTTTAATGCAAACATTCATTTGTTTAAGCATTTCTTCTTCAGTGTTAGCCATATTATATGCAAAGTATGCAAAAACAATTTGAAGGATCTTTTTAAAATGCAAGAGCAATGCTCATCTTCTCTTTTGTAGCAGGATTTGTTACACTTCACTACCTAAACTTCTAAAGCTTCTTAGTTACTGAATGCTTTTTATTCCCCTTAACTATTTTCTTTTGTAAATGAAATATTCTCTTCTGTGATAAGGGGGTAACAGGGAGGAAGGAAATATGAAAGTTTTATATCTTAGCAATACATTTATTTTTTCCATTTCCATAAAGTGAAGTCAGCACACTTCACAATGGCCCATCTAAATCATCAGTGTTCTAGCAAAAATTCTTCTGTTATTCAACTAAGACTTCATGCCATGAATCCCAGGTATTTTATTGCTGCATCTACCAAAACACATCAATCCTGCACCTTTCATAATACAGTAGATGCAAGGCTTTGCTTTCCCCTCGTCTCATTCAATTTTTAGTGTATTCGGCCCCAGTAGGCTGCTTCACTTGGACACTAAGAAATAGAAAACACTAAAAGTAGTTGAGCAATAACTGAGAAATACTCTTAGCACAATCCTGAAGGACAGTAAAAATGCCAAAACATACACTCACTCCGGAAAGATTCTTAAGCTGAAAGCATCTTGTAATGTCATTTTTAATGCCTTAAAATTCTTTTCTACAATTTTTGTGTAGGATCCACATCACCTACTCAACAGCATCAGCTATGCCATGGCAGGCCATTCCAATAGGCGATTGTTTTTTAAAAAATATGTTTAAAATGTGCATAAAAAAGGTAAACATTCAATTCACTGGTAGCTCTAACCGCTCCAGGAAAAAAAGTAAATAATAATAAAAAAAACCACACACATAAACTAGAATACTAACGCAAATTCTCTATGGGAAGAGAGTTGTTTTCTTGAAAGTAGTGTGAAGTGCTTTTTCAGAAGGTTTAGTATTATCAAATCCTGTTTTATAGGAACACTGCTGTCGAACCACAAGTCCCCAGTTAAACTGATGCCTCTGCTGAAAGCGATTTTACTTACGCAACTCTTAGAGTCTCTAGTCGCCAAAGGGAACGGGCGTGAATGGACACAGCACCACCTTCATAGTGGACAGTTCTGAAAATCAAGCAAAGGCACACACTAAAGGTTCAGCTCTGTCCCAAGGAAGTATTCCTCACAGTTATTTAATTGCATCTCTTATCTAGAGAGAGACAAAACAGTTATTGTAACTGTTATATTCCTAAAGACATCATATTGAATATCTGTTCTTTTCAATTAAACCTTCCCATTTTCAAATTTCATTTTAATTGTCTTTTGCATCTTTTGTTACAAAGTAATATTTTTCACTTAGTATCTTTCTCGTACTGCTTTTAAGAACAGAGATTCAAGAAGGGAAAGAAACACTGACCATTACAGTATTTCTAGGTTCGAACAGTAAATAAATATTAAATGAGCATACAGATCTGTGACCATGGCATCCCACTCACAAGAAAGGTAGTGTTTTCTCAGAGTTCATTTTATTAAGAATAACTCAACCATTTTGCTACAATGAATTAAGAACATTCACCTATTTGTCATTGTATTTTATTACCTTATCATAGAACCAAAGGTTTCACAAAACACACTGATAAACATCTCAGATGTTTCAGGCATCTCAGGTGTTAACACTTTCCCACTTCCAAACTTTCATATGCAATTACCCCTTCTTGTTTCTTGTATACATCCAAGATGTACATATACATCTTATATACCTGAATGCTTTTAAAAAACAACCAAGTCTCAAAAACTGTTTTTCCTTTTTTTTCCCACATTAAAATAAGTGGCTCAAACCCAAAAGAAAAAAATGAATTAACCTGTACATCTCCATATTGATAGAAATACAAAAAATATGCCAAATATGTGCAAAAATATGATAAATACAAATATGTGCTATAAAGGTGCTAAAATCCATTTTGTAAGACACTAAATATATTAATCCTATGTAAAAATAGAGGCAAAAACGAAAATGGTAAAGGTTTAGCAAAAACAGCAACAACGACAAAATAAAAAAAATACTCCTTCACGTTGTAAATGAAAGAAGACTTCAGTTATATTGGGAAAAAAATCAAAATACAAAATAATCCCTCCTCACTACATTTATAGAATCTGTTATGCTGAATATTAAAGACCCATGCATAAAGAGAACCACTAAGATGTGCTTCGTCTACCAAAAAGCAGTTATAGACCTGTATGTAATTCTCCTCTTGTAATAGCTGATTTTAAACTTTGTATTTTTTCCACTTATTATCTGAGTTGTTTACTGCAACACTTATTGCACTAGCAGCTGCTGACAAGCATTAGTAACTCTCTTGTATTTTCTCTCCTAGATCAAAATTCAAGTTAAATCTTATTTTTTGCTTGAAATAACCTTCATTAGCACAGTGGCATGCAAATAATAAATGATCTTATATTCAGCTACTGCTCTATTCACACACTCCCTCTTTTATTCAGACACTTGTTTAAGCTCTTGTTCTGCAACTAACAGATTAGGTTGCTGTTGCAAGACCTAAACAATAACAGATTCAATAACACACATTTCTTAAAGTCAAAACATTCTGATTACATCCTGTCTTATTTCAATATGAAGCTAGCTGACACAAATGCACTTGGATTTCTTCTATTCATTCAATACAATATATAACAGTTATATGAAACAATTCTCGAGTCACTGAAAATATGTAACAAATCAGGTGGAAGCAAAGACTAAAATTAATTAGAATGTTTCATTTTTAAATCGGTACATTGTCATCTTTCAGGAATAAAATTCTTTTTTCCATTGGAAACTTAGAAGCTGTCACTTGTTTCTCAGCCTGAGCACTCTTCTGAAGCTAGCTTTGCATGATATGTAGCAGTTGAATCAGTGTGATTTTAATGCTTAAAAACATTACCAGTGAACATCAAAGAACGGTTTCTCACTGGTCACTTTGCTTTCTTTTATGCAACTGTACATTCCTTATTTCATCTCTCTGTTCCTTGAAGATGGAGTTACTGGTCTTTCATAATGTAAGAGAAAATTTTGGGAAAGAAATAGAAAGGAAAAAAAAAGAGAGAGAGAGAAGAGAGAGAGAAAAGATCCTAGGATTGTTTCTTTCATTTCCCTATAAATGGACGTGACAGCAGCAGAGAGTAAATGCAAAAAAAAAATGGTGACAGCGCTTTAGGGTGTAGCAAAGCCTCAGGAAAAGCAGTGACAGGGAAACTAGCTAGGAAGCAAAAGCAGAAGTCCAGAGGTTGGGGCCAAAGACAGAGCAGCAAGATTTTGGAAGGAGAGGATGGAAGATACATACTACAAAAACCAGATTGGCACTAGCACATGGCAAAAGCTTGGGCACCTTTAGCTAGACTTTCTCTTCTCTATGGACAATATGGTAAAGAAAAAGAAGCTTCAAACTGAAGTTATTTCATCTCTTCTGCATTGAAGGGCAACTTACTGTGCTCTTACCATAAGAGAGCAGCATGTATACTAGCCATCACTCTGGAAAAGCTGAGTAAATTCATATGCTGTCATATAACTTTTCATTTTGTAGAAGAAATCACAAGTTCATTTGAACTCCTTCCATTGAAATGCAAGTAGCAAACTATTCTGAAATTGCTTAGACAATCATCCTTTGTTTTTGCTTTGTAGGAAAACATTATTTCATAGGCTATGGCTCATTTCTCCTTATACAGTATTGACAACAGCTCAGTGACCAAAAACAACCATGGTTCATAACACTTTAATCCTTCCCTGAAACAAACACTAAATCGATAGAAGACTCTGATATTACTAGGGCAAATAAAACAGATTTTAATGACATGTGAATAACCTACAATTCTTTTACCCTATCAAGGAGTTACTATAGAATCACATTGATAAGATGAAGAAAATGTCAAATTACATAGACTACTGCATACTGAAACTCTGGAAGAATCCTTATTGAATGTACATTCTTATTACGGAATAGTTGAGGAAAAAGTGGGCTATCATATCAATGAAATTCATGGACTAATAGAGGGTATTAAATGAGGCAATTGATAGCATTTTGTTGCTGTCAATGTTTTTTTTCCACTTAAGAAGTGTTCCACAGCAAAGGAACAATGGAATAAACTTGGAATCTGGGAAGGAATCAGGGCGTCATAAATATGAATATCTTATCTAAACTTCTGACTTTTTATATATAGATAAATACACACTTAATTTATCATTTTGTTTAGGAGGGGAATAAACAAAACAGCATAAAAATATAGTGCCTGGATTTGGATAAACAAATAAATCCAAAAAAAATACCTCAAATACAGCTCTTATTTCAAAAACTGGATTGGGATCACCAGAAGGAAACCCATTTTTTAAGCCAGAGTTATTCTGTCTACACAGATCAAAACTAGATAAAATGCCTCCAGAGAAACTAGAAGCAGCAAAAACCACAGTTAATCTTCCTGTTACTTTCAAATCACATGCCTTGCCATGAAGCATTATATAAGAAGAAAGGGTGATTACACTACACATCATACTACAAGCTAGCGAAGATTTGGCTCTGAATTGATTCTTACTGCAAACATGTCCTGTATTTTCTAGGAAATCCTGTACAAAACTCAAAGAGTAACCTCAGTGATCTACTTCAAATCTATTTTAAATTAAGATATTCAAAATGCACTGTAAATACTAATGCTATAGCGCAATTTATTTACTTGCTCTGTAATAATCTGCTGTGTAGAGTTTTTGTGTTCTCCTAAAATAAATTGTTCTATTCATTTCAATGACCAGCAAAGCTGTTCTGTTTTTAATTTGAAAGCCAGTTATATTAGAAACCAGCAAAGAACTCCACGGATATTACAAATTTATTTATAAAAGAATATTACCGAATCCCTTTCAGTTTCAGCTTCCTCTTTTCTATTTCTTCCCTGCAGGTGAAAATTTTCACATTTTTGCATGTCACATATTTCCTCGATATAATAGAGCCCACTCTCAGTAAGGCCACATCTAGAATACAAGTTAACATTCTAGACAGAATGGCCTGATCTGCAGGATCAGTAAGGTTTCTGCTATTAGCTTTTTAGCAGCTTTTAAGGAAAAAAGTAAATGAAAAACTGTTCTATAGCAATATAAAGTGCTGTAGTAATAAATCGGTAACATTTTACAGTAAAATAAAAATTATATATTCTGCATTCTACAACAAAATGAAAACCGTACAATGATTTCTAATTCATTGTACAGTAAAAAAATGAGCAAATGTTGACTGACTCTATACTATCTGGAAAACACCAGCTGACTTTTTAAATGGCATGACTTTTTAAATCTTCATTGCATAGCCTGAATTCCGTGTGAGCATTATCTCGCACAGCTTTTAATTAAAGTGAGAAACAATAAGTAGCAATTACACAGCAGCACTTCGGTGCATACCTGCTCTAAATACCAACTGCCAAAATCAATACAAAAACTTTACTCATTCCCTTGATGTTACAAATTCACAAACGAAGACTCAAAGCTAAACTGCAAAGGATAAGAAATTAAAGTGTCACAATGTCAAAAGGAAAAGATGCCAAATTGAAAGAACATAGCATTTCGAACTTAGTGCAAACAGTGAATTAAATTTTATGGCAGGTAATTACATACAGTTCTCAAGAAAAAGTCTTCAGAGCGGCTAAGAATTTTATTGTGTTCAAAATGAGGAAAGTGTTAGGGAAGGAAACACAATCCTTTCAATTCAAGAAAAAAAATGTACAAAGTAAGAAAGTCCATTGTCCATGTACACAAGCAAGCACGTATCTAATTAGAAGGTGCAGTACTCCATATTTACTTCAATAAAATCACACAAATGTAACATTATCTCTGTTCTTTTCTGTTTGTAGAGTCAGAGTGAATGACAACTACCAGGCTCAGGCACAGCCTGTCTGTGGTTTTAAAAAACACCATCCTTAACCTTTTTTCTCCAGTAGAAGATAATACATAATAAACATTTACATGATAAACAACATATTAGCACATAAATCTCTCTGCTTGCACTGCTTCCAGCTGATTTTTTTTAATTACAGACTAATTGAAGTCTAGCAAGTTCGGAGCAAATCTTAAACATGGCCTCCAAGTAGAAATGTGCATGAGGGGATTATAGCCCACCAGCCTAGTGACCGCTCTGTGGTACACATGCCACTATAGCTCACAGAATTGGTATTTAAAGTCTCTGATTCCAGCTGGGTCTTCTGAAAAAATAAATAAATAAATAAATAAAGATCCAGACAATAAAATCTTATTTTAATAGTTTTTGAGTCGCTGCTTCAAGGATCTGTTTACATCAGCCCTCTGCGCCTCCACTCCACAAATCCTTGATGTTGTCTTGAAGTATTTACACCTCAGTGATACTGGCTGTGACCCCTTAAAAATGTCCTGCTGGCCATCATGAGCCAAACACGATGACACAAAAGGGAGTTTATCAGAGAGGACTTGAATTTCCTCAGCGATACATCTAGGTTATGTGCAGTCTGAGGGGAGCTGCCCCAGGTCTAGCCGTGCTGCAGATTGACCACCTTGGTGGGAGAGAACCAAATTCCCCTCCTCGACAGCCTCTCACCTTCCACAAGTACCTGCTTGCGCCTGTGGCAAACCGTGGTCCTCAATCTGGCCATATTCCCAGTGCATCTCACTACCACCAAAATCCAAGTCCCTCTTCCAAAAATGCAGCGATTGCGCCCTCCCTTTTAGCAATCGGGGTAGCGCAGTTCCTTAGGGAGCACGTTGGGCAACACAGGCATCAGCAATGAAGCGAGGAGATGCAGAGCGTGTTCGGAACAAATCGCAGGACACAGAAGAGAAAGGGATCAGCTCTTTATAGGATTATTTCTGCCACTGCCCTGGGCCTCTTCCAGGAGAGATTGAGACAACCTTTCCTCAGAGGAAGCTGTCATACATGTTCAGCATCTGCATTGCCGGCGTATTGCAGCTCCCACTGTGCTAAATGCTGTGCTACGATAGTACAAAAAGGTGCTCTGCACTAAAAAGATTTTAAGTCTAAGCAGGTATCATACTATACACAACGTGTGTTTTGTTTAGGACTCCTGCTAATCTTTGGAACGCTGTTACACTCAAATTTATGTAACTGTATCAATGCCCTCAAAATGTGGAAAGAGGTTGTTTTTAAAAGATGCCTAGGAGGATTCTTCCCATCAAAATAACGTACTCATTCCCAGCAGTAGATAACGGGTGACAGTACAGGATAAAGCTGTTATTTTAGGACTGTCTGATCTTTTACTTATTTGAGAAGGCACAAGAGAAGGCACTGGCAGAAAAGCAGCTGAGATACAGACATTAGTGAGTCATAGTAGATGGGGAACTTCTCTGAGCTCTTCTACACTGTCATTCTGCAGAGCAGAGCTGCTCTTCAGACAGCTCCTGACACAAAACAACCCAGGCACTGCCACAGTCACCCACCATCAGGCTATTTCAAAAGCCACTAAAAAGAAGATGGAATTATTATAATCCAAGTATATCAAACCTTTAGCATGTCTTATATGCCGAAGTGAGGGAACTTAAAAACGAAAGATTAAAAAACTGGGCTTAAAATTTTCCACCTGTCAAAACTACCCATATTTTTTAAAATATAATTCCACCAGCTAAATACCACCCATCAAAATATCGTATGCACACATCTCAAAACCCAAAAGCAGGAGCTAGAAATCCTCATTTTAGACACTGGTTTGGATAGAGATTCAGACTAATGAATAGAAATAGTTTCTAAGAAATTAATAAATTTTAAGAAATAAATAATTTAGCAGAAAATGTGAAAATAACGGAATGATTATATCTAACTCCATAAAAATAATCTCAAATTATATGTTAGAGGGCCTGTGCCACTTTCAGGGATGAGGATAGTAACAGCAGCAATAAATTCCAAGATCTAATTAGTCTATTATGTAGTGACCAAAATGTAAATTGATCACATTTTAAGTTTTTCACAGTTTGACATAACTTCTCTATTTAAAAATTCTTTTCTAGATCAGAAATAAGAAAGAGTCAGGAAATAATAGTAGCTGTACAAAAAAAAAAAAGAAAAAAAAAAACTTCAGGTGAAACAGCTCTAGTTTCTTCCCCTAGTATTTACACACAAAAATTCACTATCTACGTATTTTAGGAGTGCACTCTTTTAAAAGGCATAGAATGAAAACATATTTCTATTAGCATACTGAGAAAATTCCACATGGAAACCAAAATAGCACATTCTCTCTTGTGGAAATTTGGAAGTGTCAAAATAAATAAAGTATTCCAAAATCAACATTACCATGTAACTGTTTTCAAATTGGAGTACATCTGACTCTTCCATCATACTGCTGATCCATCTTACTGCTTCAGGGCTTAGGATATATTTTATTTGAGCAAGTGAACAGGACTTCGATTTTATTTTATATTTGATTCACCCATGTAATGGCTCCACTGAGACATGCTGCTTTCAGTGCCAGGCTTATCACCATTTTGCATTTATTAGTTAATTGAGAGGGAAAAGACACATTGAGAGCTGTCATCACTTTTCTGCTTCCATTCGTGGAGTCCTTCAACCATGAAAATAATTATTAATTTAGTGCTGTACTCCCAGGTGAGGTACACCTGAGATTAATAATCCAGATTAGCCACTTTAAGTGTGCCATCACAACCCAGCTGTTAGCATAATGAGGTCCCTTCCAACTTTAAGTATTCTATGATTCTATAATAGAAGAAAAGATCGGAGAAGCTTATTCTTCTAGATTTGATTTAACGATAAGAAAAACAAGGTTCAATTCAATTTTGTTCAGTGTTCTCCAACAAATTAGTGCATTTTTTCTCATGTTGGTGTACCAATCCACTTCCAATAAGCACTATTGCTTTTACAGCTGTAATTGAAAGCAGACTTAAACAACATCAAGAGGAAAGCACAGAAGACTCATGTCCAAAGCCAATTTCAGCAACATTCGCTGTTATGAGAGATAGAGTTCATTATGATAAGTTTCAAAAATTTTTTGCTGCTAATGACATTCAACAGTGACTCCGTGAAATTCATTATTACTTTATTCTAAGCCACAAAACCCACCTTCTTTGCTCTTCTCCATGTTCACCGGAAGGGACTGTCAAGCATTCATCCATGTGGCCATGC
Organism: Tinamus guttatus; assembly: GCF_000705375.1. The sequence goes on along the minus strand of NW_010585014.1, from coordinate 67,716 downwards.
AATAACCTCAGAACATCTCCTCCTATCAGATAGCCTTGAAAAAAAGGAAGAAAATCAAGTGTGCTTATCTGAAAATAGCACCATACAAAACTACAGTTCAAGATGCAATAAAACATATCAGTTTTATTTAATTGTTTGCTGTTGGTGCTTTGTATTCCTGTAAGCAGAGAGCTCCTGTATTGAGTGTGAGCCCAGAGAAAAGGAGGGAGATGACTCATTCCCCTGGAAGCCATCTGCCCATGTCAACAGAGACAAGCTTCATGTCAACGTCCAGGAAAGGGAAGAAAGTGAAAATGTCTTAGAAAAGATGTTGCTGAGGAGAGCAGGAACCACATCTTCATCCCCTCTGCAGAGGATACCAGGGATGGACATTTCACTGGAATGAGGTGGGACTGTAGAGTTCGTGCAGCTCGGAGAGACTGATCCAGCTGAAAACAGAAGGCAGGTACTTGTCTCCCAAGTTACAATGGGTAAAGTGGGAAACGCTTTTTATTTCTCTTTAATCTCACCCACACAGTTTTGTTTTTTATTTTAGAAGTTAAGGGTTCCAGTTAATGTACAAATAAAATCCATGTCCACAAACAAAAGGACAGAACACATCTGTAGCTTCACAATATTTGGGACAAGGACATGCAAATGCAAGTAAAAAATATTTCTACAACTCTCATCAGTGAAAATATGAACTTCAATTTCACATCAGCCTCTTTGAAACAGAGATGTGATATTACAAAGAAATTGAATATATTTTCCTACCTATATTGCTTTATAATCTAGTAACTTAACAGTACTAACACCTGGTAGATTTTCCGCGCAATTGAATGATATTTTTTAATCTGACGAGCTGAATGAATTTTTAACGTTGCAAAAAGGTAGTTTCTAAAGTCCTTCCTTCTTCCTAGAATCAGTTAATATTAAATTACTAATTTGAGCAGGTTTCGTTACATCAAAATCATGTTCTTAAAGTATTGTTAGAACAGTAGTCTGAAGCAAAACTTTAGCTGAAGAGAGAGAAAGCCATCATTTAAGATCCAGCATTCAGAAATGTGTTCATATACATATTTCATAAGTTTTATTTTGATGCTACCATATATTCACGAAAAACTTTTTAAAAACCTTTGAAATCATATCAGATAATATTTATCCTAATTTCAGAACTGAATTTTTCACCTTTAAATTACTGATTTTGATTCGGAGGGGCATTTTAATTAACATATTAATTTGCATATGGAGCCGATATAGATCTGAAGTGCAGAATTACTTGACATAGCCCTCAAATTCCATTTTGACTAAAACAGTAAATCAACTTCTACCTAAAAATATTTTGCAAAAATGCATACAAAAAGGAACTATTTTGTATTAACAAGCTACTTTCAATATCCCAGCTCATTTTATGGATTATTTATCTATTATTTTTACTTTGAAGTCATTAAGTTTAACTGACATGTTTTTCTTTCCACAGAAGTAGAATAGTAAAAGTCTGAGAACTCTTATTACTATACTTCTAAAGGAAATTTTTGATTAAGAGCAGGTATACTAGTGTTAGGTGATCCTATACATTGGTACTTTGCATATGAAGGCCTCAACCATTCTGCAAATATTAACAAATTTAAATTTAGCTTTATATTCCTATTCCTCCATTCAGATATAATTTATCTTCAGTTTGGTTACAGCCTTCCTGAGACATATAGGTCACATAGAACTGCCCAAATATCAGAATCTCTCTCCCTTCACATGGAGACAGCTTTGATTACAGGAGCATTTGCTGTATTTGCCGAAAGAGAGTCTTTTCCCTAATTGTTTCTGACACCATCCAGCTGATCATCTCCAGGAAAGGTACTCTCAGAAAAATAAACTTGTTAAGTATCTATTTCCAGGAAAAGCAGAAAAATGGAAAGTTGTAACAACAAAGTACATTAAAATGCTATAGGAGAGAAATTCACCACTGCTAAATTCATATTATCTTATTTTCCCATGATCTCCTGTGGTAAGAATGGCTAACATTTCACTGTATGTTATCAGTTTGGAAATGCAGCCAGGCATTCTCTCACTAGAGAGAATCACCAACCAGCTCGAGAGATGCAGCATGACCCTGGCCTCAGCTGATAACCTGCACTGGCTTCATGAACACGAATGGCACAGCAGCACGGTCAGCAGTGGGAGGATGAGAAGAACAGAGTATGAGATCTTTAGCAACAAGCAGCAGTCTGGAGAGGAGAAGACTCCAAAAGGTTTCTCCATTCAGTGTTCAGCAGCCACCCTCCTGCCCCTATCACTTGTCTTTAGTCACCTTGGAGGTTCTCACTGCTGCTCCCAACCTTTGGCATACTGTTAGCTACTTCTGGTTTTATTCTTCCCTCTTTCTATCTTAATTGACATTCTTAATTTTTATTTTCTGCCCCTTACTATTATCTTTTTTTAAAAAAAGATTCCTCATTTGACCAAATTTCATGACATCCAAGAAGTTATGTGCTGATGCAAAAAGGTGTTCAATCTCACATTCATTTTCCAAATATTGAGGGTTGATTAAAGAACCAGATTTTTCTTCAACCTAACAGCATTTTTTACTCAGTGAGTCACAGGAACACATGACCATGCCTGCACACTTCAAAACAATCAGAGATAATAATTTAAAGTGGGAGCATAAGCTACAGTAAGTAAATGTTATTAACGTACCTTTAGTAAAATATATTAACATACTTTCAGTAAAATGAAATTTGAATTGGCTTTCCAGTCTATAATTCAGGGAATTGGCTTTCAATGTAATTTTTCTACTCAATTTTTAGAACTTTTTTTTTATTTAGTCGATTCACATTCAAATAAGAGAAATCAATTCCCATATTTCAGTCGCATTTGGCAGAAGAGTTGAATTTTTCAGGTATTTCCTTTAAAATCAATATTTCAATAATTAAGTTGAGCCAATCTTACCTTGGGCAACTTCACTTCCTGAACTGATTGGGGCTACACTCCAAAGGGTTTGCTGGAAAGCTGCATCAACATGTAAGCTCCCATTGCCATAAGAGAGATGCTAAAACCAGAAGAGAAAGAGGTTTTTATCTGGGGTTAATTAAAAATTTAATTAGCATATGCAGAAATAATATCAAAATTGCTCTTGGTTCTTTCATGAATAAATTGTTCCCACTCTGCATACGGATACGGAAAGTCAGCCCTGGGTACTCCTCAAGGGGCATGGGATAAGGCTAGAAAGATATGGAACATTTGCCTTGAAGAAACATATATACATGGCACAAGAGTTAGCTGTTCAGGGTCTTAGAATGTAATTTTTCCCTGAAGATTTGATTATTAAATGCTGCAGAGGTCTTACATTCCTTTTATATGCAATGAGACTTTGTACTAAGTTTGTATAGTGGGATGTAACATTCATCTAGGTATTTCAGGTGTAATTCACCATTTAAATATTTCTTCTGGGTAACTGCCTTCCTAAAACTGCCAGAAGATTAAGGATATCCTTAAATCAAGTAACTCACTCTGTAAGGGATATAAGGAAGCATGCAAAAATGTATTCTTGCACCAAGATTGCATGATCCAAGGAAACCTGAAAATAGCCTTCCCTGAAAAGCTCATTTCCTGCCTGAGAATTCAACGGGTGCCCTCCTTTAATTCTGTTACTGTACACCTTCTGCCAACATTCCTATTCTGCCTGGTGAGTGCCGAGGAGAATTTTTCTCTCAAGAAATTTTCACCTTTTATTTTCCCATTAGCGCAATTCTATAAACTAGTCACTGAACATAGACCAGGCTGAGGGATTACAATCTCTAGGACACCTCAAATCCCAGTTCTGCCTTCTTGGCCTCGCTTACATAGATCATTTTTTCCTAATCATGCTCATTACATAGATTTCCAGTTAGGGAAAACTAGCAACTTGAACGGCACAACCAAGAAGAACCTTCTTGCTGTTCTTATGAAAAGCACTCAATTTGGGGTGGGTAAGGAAAAAAAGGATTTTAATCCCATCATTTATGTAATTTAAGGTTGCCATGATCTGTTCTTCAGCAGTTCTTATATCTTATATTTGTGTGCTTTTTACATGTTAATGAGCTTATCTTCACAAGACATGGTGATATCAACCATTGCTCATATTGTTCCATTTTATAAGTAGAAGGCTGAAGAAAAACATGTTGCTGACTTCTCTTCACAGAACATCTAATATTTTGATCACTTATTTTGACTCAAGTTGCAGCTCGATTACAACATAGATGCATTCAGTCAAGTCAGCAGATAACTATGTCTTTAAAAAGTTTGGTTTAAATGACTTAGTATCACACATGACCAGCGTAGAACAGAAACATAGAGGATATCTTTGCAATTATCTCCTGTCCTTCACTTCCCAAATCTTTCATCTTTCAATTTACAAATTAAGGCAAGAGTCCTGACAAGCACATATAAACTATGCAGTCCTAAACTCATCTTTTGAACACCATCCACAGCAGACATTAAAATCACTCTGCAGAGGAAGTAGCATATCAGTGTATAATTACAGTTTCTATCACACCACATGTGTAGATATGTGTAGGGTTGCCAATTTTAATCCTCAGATTTTATATCTTTTCAGTGCTCAATTTTGGACCCTTCATGTTGTTTTAAAGCAATCTGCTGTAACATTTTGGTGCTTATTTGGTTTTGTACTTTGAGCAGAATAAAATCACCATAATCGTAAATCATCACAAAATCATAAACCCAAATGTTCACATGATATGGACATGAACATTGGTTTTGAGCAGCCTCTGCAACTGCTACACAGGTCTTTGCTATGTCCATAACAGAGTACCTGCCAGAAGTAGCAGGCTGCTATTTTCTGCATGGGCCTCCCGTGAAGTGCAGTCTGTTTTTGGCTTTGCAGTAACATTTGCAAAGCAGAAAGAGGTTGGGTTTGGGAGTCCTGCATTCTATTTTAGCCCCAGCATTGATCTCCTGTCACACTGAAAGGCAGGTTCCTCAGCCTCCTCTCTGAGGCATGAAAAATACTAAACTACTTAAACCAAAAAAGTACTCCCTTAAGTACATGCTAGATGGGCCTCCTCTACTAATAATATACATATAAATATATAAATGCATGTATTCATAGACATATAGTATATAATAATATACTAAGAATATAAGGATAAGCTTAATCTGCCATAGTAAATCACATTTACGAATAAAGTATGGTATATTATGAACACAGCCACACAGTACAGTGTAGAAGCAGCTTCTCAAGGATAAACTCCAGGACTACAATTTCCCCCAGCATTGCAGTTTCCCAGCTGAACTTAACTTCATTTAATAAGCTCTATACTGGTGTGCAGAACACTAAAAAAAATCCTAACTTTTTCCTTGGTCTTCACTGAAGAATACAGTGTATTCAAGCTCATTGAAGGGCTTGGGAATCAGAAGGTAATTTCCATAAGAAGTCTTCCACAGTGCTTGCAGTAGCATAGTTACATTTACAATAACTAGATAATGTATTTTAAATTCAGTACACAGCAAGTCTGCACTGATGGCACACACTGATGCTGCAGAGAGAAGATGCAGGCTGCTTTTTAGGAAGAGGCAATGAAACTTCAATTCACAAATTCTTTTCCCCCAAGGAATGCACCAAAAGATATACTGAACAGCACCTAGTGTTTCTGCTACGAGAAGTGTGTATGCGTGCAAAGAAAAAAATTGTACAGAAAACAAAACATCTGCTTCAGGCTTCCTCATGGCTAAGCTATGTCAATATTGATACTGCACATCCAGCACAATCTATTTCCATCCGCCCTTTACATTACGTTGTTTCTGACATTCTTTTCTGCCTCTTCCAGGTAGTCACACAAGAAACAAGAAAAAATAGGAGAGAGGAGAGAAAAAGGAAATGGAAAACATTCTCTTAAAAGCTTCCTTTCTTGTACAATCTGAGAGTTACATATGAAGTGCATATACCACACTGAAGGAAAGAAGGGACTCCTGGGGTGCCACCCCAAGTGGCTACTGCAGCTTCACAAACAAAATCGCTCCATGCTTACCAGATACCATTTCTATTAAAATGTACCGCTGAAATGAGTGAAAAAAACATTCAGTTAGTAACACTGATCATTATACTGATGCTGCCAAAATAAATGAAAATATTTACTCCTAAGGAATATAAATATTGTTAAGAACTAGAAGCATCAAAATTGCATCTCTGTAATGTTTTTATATTCACAATTTTTTGCGTTTATATCTAAAAGTGGCAAGGCATTCATACCTGCAGAAAAGTCTATGAATATTTTGAAAAAGTCTGAAAAAATGCTGGGAAAAAAGAAAGGGTAATCTAAGTTTTGACCCAAAGTCAGCAAAGCTGCAAAAGTTTATTTGGGTTTAAAGCTCTATAAAATCCTGGTTCCTATGCATTCAGCTGAAACGGTTTGAAGACACTGCCCACAAATCCACAAGCACAAAGTTTTCCCACTGATACAGGAAGACAGTTGGGAGCAATATACCAACCCCTTCCAATCCCTCAACTCAGTAGAGGATTAATATAAGCAAGGGGAGAGTAACAGACAAAGCCCACAAAGGCAAAGAAATTATCATGAAAAATCAGCCACCAATACTTTTCTAATCCACTCTCATGCTGAGAAGAGCAGAAAATGCTACAGCCATGTCAAGAAGCGTGCAAACAAAAGTTAGGGAATATCAAACTGCAAACAGTTGATGAAAATGGCATTCCATATGCCTCTGGAGTAGGCATCATATGGCAGTTCCTAACGGCACAGTCCTGTATGACTTTTCCACAAGCACTGCCTCATAGGACACAGGGGTTCACTTCATGTTCAGTGTTGTTTTCTCCTTATTCTTCAGTTTGCAGCCTCATGTTTTATTCAGTAGTATAAATTCTTCAAAGCTCTGAAGAGAATTATTAATTTCCTTATAAGCTTTTCTTTTGCTATCATCAATCACAGTGTTTCACAAATTACAACAAATATTAATGACTTTACTGTCTCAAATTCCCAAAAGGAGTACCATGAGCTCCCTTTTCCAATGCAGAGATGAAGTACATAGTTTACACTGAAAAGTTTTCATTAATCTAAAATGCCTGAGTTGAGGTTTTTTCCCCCTGCAGTAACGCAGACTGCATTATATACAGTTATAATGTTCAGGGCAGAGTTCCCATTCTTTTTACTTGCAAGTATCAAAGCTCAGCCACTTTAGGACCTCACAAACTCTAAGAAAATGAGTCACTGGAGCCTTGTCTCTGGTTCCCAGCTGATATGGAAGGCAGAGGTACTGACCATCAGAAGGCAATTCTGGTGTAATGGAGGATCTGCTCAGCAAATTCTACAGCAGAGCCTAGTGCAGAATCTGATTCTCTGGGAAAAAAATAATAAACCTATGTAATCATTACAATGCCCATTCCACACCTAGAATTGCCTTAAAAGTCTTTGAAATTTGCCCTTGAAGCTTGAAATTTCATCTTCAAAGTTTGTCTGTTCTGCAGTGTTCCCGCTACTCAGCCCTGACACATCCTTTGAAATTCTATCATTAGCACTGAGGCAGAGACCTAAAACAAACTGCATATTTAAGAGATATCATTAAATATATTTGGTGCTATAACTCTTGCATTTTCTAATATTTGTGATTCTGCAGTTTTAATAAGGAGATTCTATTATGGTGTATCTTCTACGTAGTTTTCCCACATTTTTAAAAAGCAAACTGAAAAAACAGTTACAGCACATGCCACATATACCACTGACACTCACCTGAAATATATTCAGAGAAAACTTTCCAAACCATTTTTTAGACATCTGACATACAGACATCAGAAAATCAATAGACTGTCAGCACTAGCACATGTGACTCCTATGATTTTCTACAATGGGTTTCCTAAATAGTTGCTGAGTGCAGCTACCTGTCCCAGTTGTTCCAAGACTCTTCCACTTTCTCTTCCTTCCCAGATCTTTATCCCAGTGCCGTATCTCTCTCTTAAGCAACCCAGCTACAGTCTACTTCTCTCTCCAAAGTAACAATTCTTTCTGCTTCAAAGATTTCTCCTCTGACCTACAAAGCTGAGGCTTAGCTTTCTTCTTACTTATCTTTTTTCTTCCCACGTCATCCAGCACTCAACGTCTTTCCAGAAACTTACCACAACTCCTACCCCTCATAATTATTTTTGCATTTCCTGGTCACTGACTTGCCCCACTCTGGATTCTGGTCCAGCAGCTCTGTTTTCCTCCTTCACTCCAGATCCTTCATAGATCCCCCTTCTTGCCTTTCCTTCCCCGTCCCACTCTACTGATTCCTTTTGCAGTTGTCCTCATCAGCATGGTTTTTCTTCCTCAAATTTCTAATTCAGTCCTAACCTGCAGGTGCCCACTCCTCCCTTGTCACCAGCTTCATGTCACAGAAGACTCCTCTTGCCTCCCTCCAGCTGCCAAGCTCCTTAGCCACTCAGTCAAGTCCCACTCCGTTCCCTCCTTCCCACTTCAGGCCCAGGCTCGGTCTTTGTCACAGCCTATTCCTGTCCCTTCATCCTCACCAGCCTTTTGTTCCTTCTACTTTCTAATAGCAGCCTCCTCCACACATCTCAAGTGGCAGCAGATCACTACCAGCACATAAAACACTGAGTACTCAGTTGTCAGTACTTTCTCCTGCCTTGGGCCGCCCGCTACAAGGCATACCTGCTCTCGCCAGGTTTGGGGGAAGATTTTATTATTCACTGTGGGGGAAATTTAAGCACTTAATTAGCACATGGGATCTTCAAGAATTTTGGCATGTGCTGAATGGGCGCAGTCATCAGATTTTTAGCTGCTAAAATAAAATCAAGAAACCCTTCCTGGCCCTCTACCAAGTGCAATGTCTCAGAGACCTGTTACTCTACTAAATTAATTGAGAATGGTTGTTTTTTTCTTTTTCTTTTTAATAAAGGACACCTGTGACATGAAGACCCCCCTTCTCATTTCATGTGCTTGTAGTAAAGTGTGGGATGCTCCACATTTCCAAGGGAGATGATTTTTTTTTTAATAGGGGTGAACTTTTTTTCCTTCACAGTGCTCCTGCTCAGGTCAGCTGATCTCTTCTAGATAAACTAAAAAAAAATCTCAGATTGATACAAAAATACAAATAAAAATAGATTTTTTATAGAAAAAATAGATTTTTATTTTGATCATTCCTTTTGCATTTCATTTTCATGTCTAAGGAACTTTTCTTGACTGCTGTTTAAAAAGCTAAGAACTATTGTTACCCAGAGGCTTATGAAATTAAAAGAAATTAGAATTAATTACATTTCTAAACTATTTAATATTGGCAATTTTGAAAGCTACCATGGGCTGCAGCTAATATATTAGGCATAGTTCAGTGCAGCAGCTCATCCTAAACATGTACAAGAGGGGTAAAAACCACTGGATAAATTACCTCTGTTCCCAGGCCTGCATTGCCTCAAGAAAGGAAACAGAGCAACTCTGGGTAGAACTTAAAGAGCGCCAATATTTATAGCTGAATTTCTTTTTGCTCTATGCTAATAGGGTTCAGCAGAAACAAGTTTCCTCTCAGAAGGATCTGGCAACAGTGCAATTCACACATTATACAATGCCACAAGCTCTTTTATAAGTGCTTTTCCTCAGAAAGGCTATAGAAGAAAATAAGCATCCAAAATCCCATTGCACAGGTAGGGATAATGAGATTCAGAGCAACTGAAAGACTTGCCCAGGGACATTACTGCCCAGAGTCAACAAACAGTCAACATCCACATATCTAGACTTTCATTTTCTTATTTTCCTACTAATATTCCTATCGGTTTAGCACTTGTTCAATGAAATCAAAAAATATCTGTTCAGGGCAAACAGACAGACTTAGTCTCTTAAAAACCTCAAGTTCCTTGACTGGATTTCATAATCTACTTGGTCTCACTGTCAAAGAGGATTCATACAAATAACTTTACCTCTCCATACTGGTAACTACTCTGAAAGGTATCGGTTGCCACATTCCTTAGTTAAGTGCAGTAGAAAATAGGAGTTTTAAGATTCATAAGATGAACTCTGAATGAAAACAGTTATTCTAATAAACTGTTCTTTTGTTTTCACACATTACTGTCACATGTCTACTAGACACTTTAGAAAATTAGAACTTGGTGTATATGTTTTTGCTAAGGGAAAAAACATATACATTTTTACAATATGTTGTTTTATTTACAGCTTTGGGACGGTTACTTGTGCCTGTATTGGGATGAACTAGATAGCTCAAAAAGAATCCAAAATATTTAATTTTTGTCTCTGAGCTATTTCATTACAATAATACTGGAGAATCAAGGTTTGTAGGCAACAGTCCTGGAAGATCTGATCCATAGCTGGGAAGAAAAAGAGGTTGGAAGTGTTTCAAGGCACACAAGCCACTCTTCAGGCCATCAAACTAGCAATTATGGTCAGAAAAAAACCAATTTTGGTCTTAGTTAAACTTATTTATGTTGAACAATTCCAGTGGCACATTACCAAGGTGAGAGGTGAAAAGGCTGTTGGCTTCTGCGAGGCTGAAAAAAATACAGCTTCTCTGGAAGGAAGGGCAGTGTTGACTTGTACAAAAGTACAGTGCAAGCTGCAGGTGGTTGATATGTCATTAAATTGTTATCTATAAGGTCACAGTTTTCAGAGTTGGGAACTTCCTGTTTAAGATACAGCTTTTTTTTTTACGGTATTTTGTATATCCCCTAAAGGAAAGCGACTCGTAGCTTAGAAATAGAGAGACAGCTTTTATGAAAAATATTCCCCCTTCTGGCCCTTCGAATTTTCATGCAATCATTATTGCTTTATTTACTGTGCTAAGATAAACTTTGAGTAGGTAGTAGAAATACAAACATTTTTATGATTGTGAAACATTGTTGTTCATCAGCTCTTAATGTAGCCTGAAATCTTATTCATTTATAAAAATGTGAGGGTAGGCACTTGTTTAATTTGTATCAAACCAGATACGTGAATAACTAAAATAGATTTAACAACCGCTCATGAAAATTTAACTCTTAACCATTTCATGAGTGACAGAGTTGCTTTTCTCTACAAAGAAAATATATTTTACTATGCATATATTGATACATTGCAGAGAAGACAGTATAAGCATTAACACCATGAGAACGGAACAAATGCCACATTCTCAATAAAATCACTCTGCAATCTGCCTCGTGTCTTGGTGCATAAATGTACACTGAGACAGTATACAAGTACATATGATAGAAGAGAATTAACAGTTGAGGCACAAATTCTACTTTATATTAAATATTTACAAAATATAAAATATAGTAAGTCTACTACTATAGTAGTTACTATATTACTACTATAGTAGCTACTATAGTAGTAAACTTACTAACTAGAGTGATAAAAAGTGACAGCTTAGAAAGGGAGAGAGTTCAGGGCAAAAATTATTTGTTTTTAAAACTTTTTCATTAATAACTTCTTAATTTTGTCTTAAGTTTTTTTTTCCCACTAAGTTTAATAGAAATTCTCTAATTGTAGTTATTAAAATATTTTGAAATATTAAGATTGGCTACTTAGAAAATGAGAACATAGTTATCATAATGTTGTAATTTTTAATTAGAAATGCTATAACTAATTCAATGAGCCATTTTTTATTTGTTTTGAAAAGAAGAGAGAACATTTGCAATTCTATTAAAAAGATGAATCATAATTTTAAGAGGTTTTATTTAATTCTTTGGTTTTTTTTACTAGATACTGTAAAAAATGTTTCTGAAATAACATTCCCTAGCATAAGGAAAAATTCAATTACAGATTATCAAATAAACTTTTAATATTATAGGCAGAACTAAGACAGCCTTTTTGACTAAAACTAAAAGTATTTCCCCTTAGAAGACTGTGGCTTCAGTTGTAGCTACATTTGCCAAATCACTGGGGCTGATTTTTACAGAAGTTTCCACTAGACTGCATTTCTTCTTATTTTCATTGTTTTTTTTTTTCGTGAGAGTATAGCTGCTTGCAAAAGCAAAAATACAAAAAGAAAAAAAATCTTAGTGTTGAACGGTGTCATCAGCATGAATGGGAGATATCATAGAATCATAGAATCACAGAATGCTTAAGGTTGGAAGGGACCTCTAGAGGTCATCTAGTCCAACCCCCCTGCACACGCAGGGTCACCTAGAGCACGTGGCACAGGACTGCGTCCAAGCGGGTTTGGAAGATCTCCAGAGAAGGAGACTCCACAACCTCTCTGGGCAGCCTGTTCCAGTGCTCTGTCACCCTCACTGTCAAAAAAATTTTCCTTATGTTCCTGTGGAACTTTTGGTGTTTCAGTTTGCGGCCATTACCTCAAGAGCATGCAGAAATTGCAAATGCAGGTATTCTTTCCATTATTTCTGTATCATTTGCAGTGAAGAGTAAGAAAGTCAGCATGCTATATGATTAACACAACACTTGTGGGTAAGGGTAACACCATGCCTAAATTGATACTACTCTCCTCAACATCATCAAAACAGCCCTTATCCATGTATTTTAAAATTAAATAAAGTCATAAGGATATGTCATTTGAGGGAAAAAAAAAGTTATTTAAACAGTTACCACAGTAAAATTTAAAAATATATTTTAATTGTATTTTAATATTAAAATAAAACATATATTTTAATTACTTTGTGACATGTCAGTAGTAGTATATATTATACCATGAAACATATTTTTGAAATGGGCCTTTTAAAGCTTATATAATGCTGTTTGGATGTTTTATCTTCAGTATGTTTTAATTCATGAAAGTGCTGTTAACACTTGAACACTGATAGAGACTTTAAACATCTCAGCTTGGATGGATTCTTCTTTTCTGTATTTTCTTTTTCTCTTGTCTAGTATTTTTCCAACATCTATACTATTATTGCCATAAATACAAAGTAGATCAATCACATATCTGTGTTACACTTTCCAGACCTACAGCATCTTATTTGCAAAACAGCATCAAGTACCAGTTTAAATGACACATTTTGTGTAACAACTTCACTGTTTTCTTTTCTAGAAACTGCACCATACAGATATTCTTGCAAATCTTACCAAGTATCTTTCCGAAGAGACACTGACTAAAATAAGATCATCCCCAACACGCACTTTTTCTCCTTCTGATCGTTGCTTGGAAGCTGGATGGATGGTCCACCAGCACGCCTCACCTATATCGTTAGGGATTAACAACAGAGAAAGAAATTAGAAAGAAAATGCCTGAGATTATTGCCATTTCTTTCATGTTGATCTCAATCCTAAAGTCCTGACCCAATTTTCACTTACGTAAACCAAGCATGCATGTGTTTTTTCATAATTAATATCATTATTGCAATGTAAGAAACCTGGTTGAAAATAACACACCATGCAGAAGATAAAAACACCTCTTCTGCACTTCAATTATGATTCCAGTTAAGGATCTCTATGAGCTTTAAGAAGTGGACCTTAGGCTGCTCTTACTAAAGAACTTCCTTGTTAACATCACTCCAAGCTCTGGGAAAGGAAAACATTCAACTGAGAACAAGGACAAAGATATGGAGAAATCCATCACTAAAGAAAACTGAAATATGCATCTATGCATTCAAAATTATATTCTTCTTTATATAGTCTTTAAACTGCCATTTACCTGTTGTATTCTCTTGTAATCCTACATCAAATGCCAGCTTGTCCATTGAAGACCGAGATGTAGAGAGGCAACATAGATACTACCAAAAATAAAAAAAAAGATGAATAAAATCATGTATCACTAGTTCTGCTCTTGTCTGATAACCAGCTGGAATACAAAAAAAGCCATCAATCTACGAATATATGATTAACAGTGATTCTTAAATTACCCCCACTAGTCACTATGAAGAACATAAATGCCTGTAAAACTGCATGGTGGTTAAGATGTGCTGCTCAACAATGCTCTCTTGACCAAAGGAGATGCTCTATAATAAGCTCTCCATCTCTATCCATGTTGCATTTCTAGCGAGATGAGCATAGTAAGAGCAGACACTAGGTCACTGGCTGCAGTGAAATTCAGCCACTTGAATCTTTACTTTTAGCTGAGCAGTATATAATTTCATCAAGGGATTGAAGAGAGTAAGGCTGCTGTCCAAAACGTGCACAAAGCGGGACTTCCTTTCCCAGGAAGCCTCCAACACATGTTTAGGTTGCCAGACAGATGCCAGTTATGCATTCAGGCACAGCTCATCTGACATCCAATATCCAAGAAAAATCAATGAGAAATCACCAATTCAACACAGACTGACAGAGAACAGGTATTAGTTACTTCTCATCAGTATTGAGGAAGACCTAAGTTTCAGCACCTAATCAGGAATGACCAGCTCGGTTTCCTGTCTTCAGACATCTGCCCTCCAAACAGATTTCAGTGCAGTGGAATGCCTTTCTTCTGTGACTAATTCTCTGGATATTAGTAAATGGCAATAGTCTGGGTGATCTCAAGTAGTTTTCACACATGAAAAGAATAAACTATCACCTGCTGCTAGCTCCTGTTACATACCATGCCGCTGTAGGAATGGCGCAGCAGGATCGCATGCCCATAGAGCAACGTTCGATGACCTCCACCTTGCGCAGACTGAAAAACAAACAGAAAGGACATAGTAGGACCTTGGAATAAAATCAGACCCTTCTGCCAAATCAAAAATTATTATTATTAATAATAATAATACATTTCTCAATAATCTCTATCTGTCCAGTGACAGGGAAGTCTATTTCTTGATAAAATGCAGTTCAGGGATTAGTTCAATAGGTAGTTTCATTAACTTGTTCTCTTTAGCTATGATTGCCTCTGAATATATTGAACTTTTAATCAGAATATATTTATTCCTTGGGACAGATTTTAGGTAGAATTTGGACATGCAAATCTAGAATCTACTGACTTTTTGTAATAGAAAATCTTGATTACACTGATGAGAGTAAAATTTTGTACTCAGTCACAATCTTGGTAAAAAAATATACTGTAGAAGCTTGAATCTTATTGCCGTGGGCTGAAAGTTGATGGTTTATAGAGAAGAGTAGCTTTGAGGCATGTCACATACCCTCTGTGCCCTCATGTGTTGTTAAATCTTACCCCATTCTCCTTTCCAAAGACACACTTTAGTGCACACAAGATATGCAGAGGGAGCTTCTAGATTGACTGTTTTACCAGCAATATATGAATGATAGTTCACTCACATTCTAGACCAACCTCCAAACTGCTTGCCCGCAGTGTTTAAATACTATCAAACAGATTTATTCATCTGCCAGGCCAGGCAAGTGCTCAAATACACCCAAATGATTTCATATATCACTTCTAACAAACCATGAGCAAATACTTCATATAACTTGATACTTTTGGTAACAGTTAACTCACCAGAATTTGGGAGTTCTTAAAACTCATAAATCATGCTCAAAGTCTTTCTAATAGGAAAAATAGTAAGCATTGCTCTTGAAAAATGCAGCATAGAAGTGTGACTGAAACAAAACTAATACAAATTAATAATTTGCTTTTACTGGTGAGAAACTACAACTGATTTTTTACAACACTGACATCATGATATCTGTTTATATATATTCAAGAATAAATAATCTTGTTAAAATACTGGAAACCTTTCAACATCTGTGGCAGATTTACGGAGCCCTTAGGTTGGCTGCAGCTGACTGACACTGGTCAGGAGCAAAGGTGGACAAAGACCTTGTCAAGAGCACAAATCCACATCTCCTCAAGAAAACACCTCACATAATACCTCAGATAACAGTCTACAAGCATCACCCATAAATATTATTTTAAAATGTGGCAAATTTGTAAGGAGCAGTATTATTCTCTCATACAGGACTTCAAATTTAATTTCTCACATGCAGCATTTATTGTCTTTCTTTTACCAGAGTACACCGACCTTCTGTATGACTGGAGCATCAGATGCATTACAGAACAAATGGCAGCAATCATACTCTGTTATCACCCTGGCAGTTTCATTTCAGGGCTGAAGATCCATTTCACTGAATGGCCAAGGTGACAATACACAATCTCCTATCCATATTTACTAGTTGCCCTTCCTGAACATTTTTCCATTAGCATAATATTTATTCATCTTTGGGTTACTTGGGCAAGAAAAAGAAATAGGGAGCTAGTGGTGAAAAGGCAAAGTACATGAATAATAGTAACTTTACTATTTGTAAGAAAGACCCCTGAATTATAGTTTTTATCTTTACCAAGAAGAGAAGTGAGCATCCTGACACTCACAAAGGGTACTTTGACTTTCAGGGAGGCATATTCAGTAATCGGTCTGCAAGCCTGAACAATATGAATTTCTATTAGGAAAGAATGTACATCATGGTCTTCATCACAGACACACCACCTTAACAATACGACATGAGGATTTACTTTTGACCTACCACTACCGCCAGCTTCTCCAAAGGCATGAGGACGGCAGGTAGCCGTTTGACTATGTCAGGACCGTTCACTTCTGCCAAGCGTGAACACTGAACATCTGCTGCTCATCACAAGGGGGAAGAGGAAGAGACTGCTCTGATGACACCATCTTTGCAGCATTTCAGCTTCTCCCAGAAGCAGCACTCACATGTGCCCAACCAATAAAGGTGTGAGCTGGGACCGTGAACGGTTCCAGCTGGAAACCACGATTTTAGTAACATTTGTGTTGTAATTTTGATGTATAGCTAGCAATCTGGTATCTGGCAGACAGATCTGGGTGCCAAAAAGCAAACAAATAAATAAAAAATGCTGGATCATCTTTCTTCTGTCTAACATAGCCATATTACGTATCATGAGTCTGATTTGTCCTATGCTTTTAGTTTCCAATTTTCAGAGGTATTTCTAAGTCAGAGAATGCGGTCCCTGAATAAAGTCAGGATGGAGAAAAGACACATTATTATTCAAATAACTCAGCCACCGAAGTTCTCCACGCTCTGTTTTAGAGCAGCATCAACGATTTGAGCACCATACTCCTCTTTTGATGTTATAATCCAAGAATTTGCATTTTAGAATGAGATTTGGCAAGCTTTCAGATCTGTGGTCAGTAAATTGAGTTTGAAAGAACTGTGCCGCTTCACACTGCTTGTGAAAAATTTCACATAAACTGCCCTTCTCTACCTAATATTTCTATATCTTCAAAACAAAATTAATTTGAAATTATCGCATTAACAAAAAGTTATCAACAAAGCAAATCAATTCAGAATATAACAACAAACAATTATGAGGCTGAAGAAACATTCAAACATTAGCATTCAAAACATAAAAATGGTTTTCAAGTTCACTTCAGTGCTACTATAGGCAATAAGAATAGACTGCTAATATCTGAGCTGTTTAATTTGATGCAAAAAGTATTATCTTGCAATAAAAATAAAGAAGAGAAAGAAATTAAAACTAGGAAATATTACTTTTGTCTGCTTTTCTTATGACTTAATGTATTACTGAGATAGGTTTAAAGCACCAAAAAGAACTTAAAAATCACAATATACCATCTCATCAAATGTGAAAATAAAGCAAGCACTACCACAAGAAACACTTACAATTGGGAAAAATATATATATTTTACTGTGGATACCTATCCTGCAGTAAGAATGTATTACAACCCAACAAAACTGTTTTACCTGTACAGTTTTGAATATGTCCAGATATATGAACAGTTGTGCAATCAGCTGACAAATCAGAATTT
>NW_010585014.1:20555-50067 GCF_000705375.1 Tinamus guttatus | reverse complement strand
TTTTGGGTCAAATAGCCATTACTTTTCCATTCTTTTCAAGAGAACAATTTCATCCTACTTGGACTCTTTTATTCCTTGGGCATAGTTATTCCAAGGTTTTGTGCAGTTTCTAGTAACTTTGCCCCCATTCAGAAGTGTAATGCTTGAGAAATCCTGACTGCTCTTGCATTTAACATAGTGCTAGACAGGCAAGTCTAATTATCCATGAAAGCAATTAAAACCCACCACCAGTACTGAGAGTGTCATAGCAAAACAGGAGCTTCTGTTTTGCTCATTCTCTGGAAAATCACACAAGAGAGCAGAGTGAGCTTTTAAGAACAATATAACAGCTTCTCCATGACCATCAAGAAGATGTCACTTCTTGATGGTCATGCAACTGCAAAATGGAATTAGCGGCACGTGTTATAGGGGAAAAGAAAAAAAAAAACTTCAAATATGTAATCCATAACATTTACTGTAATGCTTACATTCAGACTACCTAATCACAGCCAGCTTGAGCCTAAAATTTTCTCTGTCCCAGATTGAGTCCAAGAAAACACCAGAACACCAGATTGGTCTGGATGCCCCCTGATTACTGCTCTATACAACTTTCTAAAAAACTGCAAGCACTAGGTAACAATTTTCATGGCATAGAAAATCCACTGGATATAACATCAGTTCTGCAGTAAAAGAAGTAGTTGTGAGTTTCTTATTTTATTATTTAATATTTCCATGCTTACTGCCATCAGAAACACCTTCCAAAGCAAATGCTGAACTAGCTGAAACTAGCTGAAAATACAATTTAGAATAATACGTCTTAATCATTACTTGATTTTAATCCAGTGGACATATCAAAGTTCTTTAAAACAATGAGCAGTGACACTTTATTAAAATGAAACAATTTTCTCAAATGAAGCTTAAATTAACACATTAATTCCAAAGCAAACTGGACAATCAATGCCATTATCTGATTTATTCTTAAAACTGCAATGTTTAAAAATTGACCAGGGATTTCAAACCTATGAACTTAAAATTTAAACATAAAAATACTGCTTACTTCTATTTTTAAACGTCAACCTGACAAGTGTGGATGAGAGGAAAAGAATAATTTCTACCTACTTAGCCATCTCATGCTACGAACAGATGCTGAAGGCAATGGCACAGGACACGTTTATTTATACAAAAATACCTACAAATACCAACACGAAGTATTATTTAAATTCCCAGTCAACAGCACCCCAGGAAGAAAGCCAGCAGGAGATCCCCCTGAGAAACTGCTCCCACAATTCATGGAAGCTCCTCAAACACATTCATTGGGCATAAAACACCTAGGGTTGTTCACAGTAGGCATTACATTCTGAAATTGTATTTTCATCTATTAGCAGAAGAAATCAAACATGACATGTGGGACTGCACACAGGCATTGACTGGAGAAAAAATAAATAAATCAGCTACCATCCATGCTGAGTAAAAGGATATGTACACCTTGAACAATGTTGTTCCCTAGCAAAGAGATGTAAAGTAGCTGGTTTCAACTAAAAGTTTTTAAACCAGCAGACTAATTAAAATATTTGTCCTGAACTGTTTCTCAAGAGAGAAAACTACAAGTACACAGTGAGAAACAGAAGGGTTTTTTATACATAATTATTTAGGGTATCCTGGATTTAAGTCAATTAAAGACCTAATCTACCAAATGACAATTCACCTTCTTACCTCCTAAGATACCACTGGGAAGCATCTGGGAGACATGTGAATGATGCTGCAGGCTAGACTGGATGGTGTGTGCAGATTGTCCAACAAAAGACTCCATCAGTTTAATACCAACCGGTACCAACACTGA
Organism: Tinamus guttatus; assembly: GCF_000705375.1. Next base: position 48,248 of record NW_010585014.1, on the reverse strand, counting down.
TTGCACTGATTGAACACTGAAATAAAGAGGTAACTTGGACTGTAATTCAGCCCATCTAAAATCCGTGTCATTCTTTGATGACAGCCTCACTTCTCCTTTTGGTTGCACAGGATGAATGTTGGCCAAAGAGCCTAGAAAATCCTGACCTGTGGCAAAACCAGAATGAGTAAGAACAGGCCGAGTCACTGCCAAGCTTGTGAAGTAACCCTAGAACAGTGCTAGGAAGCTTGTGAGACAACTTAGGCAAACTAAATAATTCACACTTGGAATAGCAGTGCTGGGAAATTACATCTCTAGCAGCATCAGAGAACTTGGAAATGCCACAGCAGAAGTGACTGCAAATAAAGTGACAGTGTGAGCCATAGAGTTTAACATTTTTTGCTTATAAAAATATCTATTTTTAGAAATCTTGACAAAAAAAAAAAAAAAAACTTTCCCAAACTAACATCTTCCAGGTGCTATGATCTTTTTTCCTAAGAAAACTGAAATAATAATAATAGTAATGGGACATTTGTGGGATTCCTGAGCTTTTGGCCTGGCATTTCTAGTGGTTGGCATCTAACCCATTGTGTCTGCTTCCTTTGGATTTAAGATGCAAAATAAATTGATTCACTGAAAAGCTACATGATTGTAATATATTCCTTCAAACCTCTCAAACCAAACAGCAACACTAGAAGTTGAAATCAAAACACTAAAGCAATTTCTCACTTTGTTTCACTGTAGCCTATACTGTGTTACAATAGAATATCAAACTGGAAGAGGAACCTACTGAGGCATTATATAATTTTTTTAATCACTATTTAGTCTGTTTACTAGTGTAAAATAAGTATAAAAATAAAATTAAAAATATAGGTATTCCCTTCGAAGAGTTGTGTGATTGATGACTGCACTGATACCTGATACTTTGTCTTAGATAACAGCTATTCTGTCCAGAAAAGAAAAGGTCTTTCACTGAAATGGACAGCCCATATCCTAGTAATAATTAATACCCTAGTAATGTCAAGGCAAAGCACAGTGAAGAGAAGTTAGCAAACCAGTTTTTCCCAAGGGTGTTTTGTTTTAAACATTACACTATAGTGTGTAATCAGTCTTCATAAAAAATAATATTAAAATTTGAACCTCAATAAATCAACTATCTATCAAAAATCATGAGCATGTCTCATTCTGTTTAGAACACAGAGATATTTTACGACCTATATTAGAAATACTGAAATCATTGATAATGATGACAAACATTTATGTCAATATGATGCTAAATGAACTCCATTTTGATTATATTGGTGTGTGGGAATGTGGTAAAAACAGCTATATAATTAGAACATCAGATTGACCTCATGATTAATATTTCCAAAGCTACATTTATGTTTCCCCAGCAATGAGGAACAGAGAAAAGCAGATGGTGAAAATAAATTCACAATAAATAGGACTATTGATCATCTGGTTCCAGTCATGTAAAATAAACATTTATATTTATGGCCAAGGCAGTATGTCCATTATAATCTCCTGTTTTCTATCACTTACAGCAATTAAGAAAAAAAAATGCCCAAGAGGATAAAATTCATTGATTTCTCCCTTAGCATAGTGATAACTTCTCTTCCTCCCCCCTTCTCCTGTAGAAGAGTTAGAAGAAATTAATAAAAATCCTCCTGAATGTTTTAAAGCTAAACAAGTGGAGGAGGGAGGTATTTTTCATGAGTTAAAGACTATGAAGAAGCTTTTTCTGTTGCCATATGATACAAGGAATGTGACTCATCTTTGTCACTGGAGGAAGAAAATAACAGATAAAGAAAAAGACAGACAGCTAAGTGGGAGGAAGAGGTGGATCAGCAGAGGAGTCATGTTGAAAAAATTCTTCTGACATCATTCAATTCAGCCCTTAAAATAACACTACTTATCTAGCCCAGAATTCTTGCCTCTTGGACACTGACAATGATACAAGCAAGACTATATCATGGAAGAGCAAACTCTTTGGGCTCAGGGAGAAAAAAAAAAAAAAACCCTTTTAGAAGGTGAATTAGGAGCACAGACCAAAAAATAAAGGCAAAATTAGAAAATGGACTATCGACATACCTTGGCCAAGTCATAGCCAGCCATTCTCAATGTCAGTTTTTCAAAGTGCTGGTGTGCACCAAGCGCTTCCTCATAGAGAAGAGAAGAGAAGAGAAGAGAAGAGAAGAGAAGAGAAGAGAAGAGAAGAGAAGAGAAGAGAAGAGAAGAGAAGAGAAGAGAAGAGAAGAGAAGAGAAAAAGAAAAAGGGATGTAGGGAAGCAGAGGCCCTGCAGAACCAGGAGCTCGCTGACCCGAGGCAGTAAAGTGTCAGTGCCACCCAGTGCTCACCCCACTAAGACATCACGCAATCGCCACAACCTTCTCGCTAAAGAAGAAACAGAGTGTCATCCCAGCTTTACAAAATGCCCAAATGTTTTCCTGGAATATTCATTATTTAAGCCTCAAAGATGCCCATGTAGCAAAGAGTGCTGCATTCCCACTGAAGGGATGAGAATTAATTGAGAATTTCCATATCAGCTTGGCCTACTCCAAAACCAGATGTAACAAAAATTAAGGAGTAGGGGAAGTAAATGGAGAAAATAAAACTATGCTGTTAAAATTCCTTAAAATATATATGCTAGCAGTGGTTGAGGAAGTTTTCCATTGTTTTAGACAACTGATGAAGAATTGTCCTAAAATACTGCAGTAAAGTTCTCTGCTACGAGTTCCCTTTTTGATTCTGTAGAGTCCGTCTCTCCATTGACAAAAGTGCCTGCTTTGGTCCTCCATGGTCTAAATAAAACCGCAGTCCCCAGCCCAAGCTAAAGACACTGGTTTCTAAATCCAGATTCCTATGAAATTCAGAATGTGCAATTTAATAAAGAAAAGCTTGATGCTGATGTTAAAAATAAAGAAAAATAATAAATTAAGTGAAAGTGCAAGAATTCATACAAAGCATAATACTAAATGTTTAACTTGCTTACCTTCATCATAAATTTCTGTAGAGCCATAAGGGGGGTGAAAAAAAGAGAAAACGTGTAATGAATATTTGCTTTCAGGTGCTTGAAAATAGGACTTGTTTTCCATGAAATAGTGAGTGGGATACAAAGAACTACAAAGCACACTTAAAAGGAGCATTTATCATTGCAATTAGCAGATAATTATAGTATGTGCTAGAAAGAAAAACAGCTGCTCAGAACAATGCTTTATCTTTTATTTATGCAATAGTTTTCTCAGTTTCATTATTTTAAATAATATATCACATTAAATACTTATTATCATGTAGAGGTAAGACAGTACAGGTAAAACAGCTCCTGGCCTGATCGAATACAACTTGCTCTACAGCTGAAGTCCTGCAATCAACGTGCAGTGTGAGAAAGGAACACCAGTACTGCACTGATTTTCCATTAGAAAATGCACAATAAATTAAGAAAGCGGAAAACAAAATTAATATTTCATGCAGTGATTAAAAAAAAATCAGCACCATGCAACTGATATCAGAGAAGTATGGAAATCTCAGGAAAGCTACTTTTCAGGTTGTATTCCCTAAACACAGAAGGACAGCTATATATTCTGTTACAAACAGCAAACTTTTTTAATTTTTTTTTTTTTTTGTGAGAGTCCTCTGGCCACCTTCCACTCTTTTGACCTTATCGGTTCTGATTTTGATATCTCAAAATCTCAAGCTGAAGACTGAATTTTGGCAGCAAATCCCTATCCTACATGTAAACTAACTTTTAAGTAGAGCTAAAAAGCTAAGAGCTTTTAAGTAAGATTAAGTGCTTTCGTTTCATACATGCTTTTGCAAGAGAAACTGTTTATCCAGTGGTCAAGATAATAGTATCTGTTCTGAAAGATATCTTGTTTTAGATCAAAAGTTAAAAAGTTATGACCTAATGATGTTAAAATGTCCAAAGAATTATCTCCTGGAAAATCTTCTAGGCTTATTTGATAGTTAGGTATTTGGAAATTGGGCAAAACTGAACATCAGGCACCCTCTGCTCCATAAAATGAATATTTAAAATACATGTATAAATTAGCAGTAGGATCATTTTGATGTTATTATGCATCACATTTCTTAAAACCCAACATTTTGTTCGCTTTTATGGGGTAGCTTCAGCAACTAACCAGAAGTCTTTGTGGAGCTCTCCACAGTGGTGTTTAAATTCATTAATACAGAAGCCAGTTAATTACATGATTAATTCAAATTAACGTAACCTTTCCTAGACTTGTCAACACTGAATTTCATTTGCCAATACATTATCAAGAAGATTACATGCATCAAAAAAAAAAGCCTCTTCTAGTTGTCATCTACCTATGAATGTTTTTATTCTAGCCAAGAGCTGTCCAGCCTCACTGCTTATTCATTTTATGAGCCCATTAAACACCAGTCCTTCTGCACAACCGTCTGGTTTTCTCACTGATCATTTATTTTATCTGCTTTTTTTTTCTGCAGTCTCTTAGCTAGCTCTAAATTAATGTGAGTACATTATCTTTTCCCCTGATTACTAAAATGACCCAGCAGCTTCTTCTGCTTTATTTTTTTGGAAATACAGATTTACCGATTCATACTTCTCTCTTGGCATATTAAATGAGCTGTAACAGATGAGAGGGAAGCAATTTTCATTTGCCTGTCTCTGCCATATTACATTTCTTGCAGTTGTGCCAGTTCCTGCGCACGTAAGAAGACCACATGCCTTTCCTTGAGGCAGCAAGCACCATAGGTGCCTCAGGCTAGAAGCCTCAAGAGGTGGCAGCAAGGGAAGGAAGTACTGGGCACTCATCCTTCTACCTACTGCTTCCAAAACTAGTAGGAGAAGGAAGGTTTTCTCTTCATAACAAACTCTGACAGGGGGACAGAGGGCTGCTCTGAAAACTCAGGCCAAGTCTGAGAAGTTCCCCACCAGGAATGGCCAAGGGCTCAGCTACCACTACCAGCAGGCAGGCGAGGTCAGAGGCACCTTGTTCTTGAAAGGAATCGTTGACTGATTGATTACAGAAGTAGTCAAGTGACACAAAATGCTGACTGATGCGGTCAGCAAGTACTAGTGCATTATTTAATAACTGCTCACAGCTACAAGTGACAGGAGAAAATGTCAAATCGTGATGACATGTTAGTTTCCATTATACACAAAGTTCCTTAACCCATCAGTGAAGCAGCACTGCTGACAGCAGAATTTGGCCATGTGTAATTATGCAATCATATATTCTAAACATGCATCATATAGATGCATGCAATATCCAGGGTAACGATATCCTACAAACAAGCTCAGTCTTAGAGTTTTTCAGAATGGAGATTTATCTGCCTTGTTTGTCTTTGTGCTGTTGTACAGACTTATTTCGCAGTCATCTAAGAGATGTAGGCATTTCTAGAGTGCAATCCATCTGATTTACTAAGCTGACATTTACTTTAGGAAGGGGCAAATTACACACTAGAAATGTCTGATTCTCTGCCTTAACTATATGAGGAGACTAAATAATCCTGCATTGCCTATGGTGGAAATGCCTAAACCACCTTCAACAGCTAAAGAGCTCATCAGTTGGTAACTAATTACAAAAGACCAAGATTGCTTTACGCACTGAATTTTAAGAACCCACCGCAGGCTCTCTATTGAGGACTTAAAAACAAGGAGCAAGCTGATACTTGAACTTCTAATGTATTTCTATTTCTGCTGAAATCAATGCAAGCGTAATGACTAACTGCATTAAAGACACTTTTCACCCCTAGGATTCACCTTTCCAAGCAATAAGAATGTGTTGCAAGCTTTAAATGTTTGTAACATTTACATTTCTCTAGCATCTTATTCCTTCAAAAGTTATCCTGAGAGTTAGGATTGATACTTAAATATAACTGACAACTGGATAATAATATTATACTGAATTAAGTCTGCAGCTGCATATACTCTTTGATCTTTGTGGAACAAATGCCTCTGAGTGCTTTGTGTCACAGGAATATTATCCTTATGGAGGAAGAAATTTCGTTATTCTATTAAAATATGTTGCAGAAAGATCCTCACACAGATTCCATCTGGAAAGAAGAAGTGTATTTAGAAAATGTCTGTATTACTTTCTACTGATGGTATGAATTAGATTCGGGCTTCAGTAAACATCTGGTGCATTATACAATACATTAAGGAAGGAAGTGCAGATATAATTTACACTGTAACAGTAGGTATGCATTTTAAATAGTGTTTCCATATTCCACACATTTCAATGACTGTTCATTTTAACATTCATGCAGTGTTATCTCCCTCCAGTTCTAAACTTTCCCATAAAATCTGCATGAGGTTAACAGAGCAGCTAACCACACTAATTATAAAGCAAGAATATGCAATGAGTTATTTTAAATGGCATTGAGGATATACTGCAGCCACCATTTCTGCCAATGAAGCTTTGTTTTGCTGCTCACCCAAAACTCGGCAATTACCCAAACTTGCTTATTATAGCCAGGCCAGAACCTACTTAAAAGTTCTTGCTATATTTGTCAGGCCCAAAGTGTCCTCAAAAACAGAATTTATTTTCTTCTGAATCTGCTGTCAAGAGTGTCTGTAATGAAGGCAATTATTCTGAAAAGTGTCCGAAGGGTGTTCTCTCCTCTGCAAGTTTCTCTTTTCCAAAGAAATTTAAAAATAGTTTTCCTCATTGCATAAAACTGAGCTAACAGAAACATAATTATATGAGAGAAAAAGATTAATCATTAATTTCAGCAGAAGAATTTCATTTCTGTCTTTATTTAAATGTTACAATGCAATTGTTAACACAGCTTTGTTACATGCCAGCAAAAGGGGAAACTCTTGTCTCTCAGCATTTTAAATTTTTAAAAATGTTTTCCTCTACAAAGTTTTCAGCAGAAAATCTTTCCACAGTAATCTGTCCTGAAAATAATCATTCTTGATGGTCTAGAGCCAAAATTTAAAAAACAAAACTTCAGCATCCAACATCTCACATGCTGAGGTTTCTGAACCCATAGAAGCCCTAAAAAGCTCCCATTCCTACCAGCAAATTCTGTCACTGCGGTCAGTGTTTCTTAGTCAAGCTACAACATTTAGGTGTTTCTATGAGCAGAGCTCCTTTAAAACTCAAGGCCTGAAAGTCTTCAAAATCTTCACACTTCTTAAATATTGCAAATCAATATCAAATCGCTCAATTCCTACCAAGGAAAATGGACATGAGGATTTACAATAACAAAGATATTTTAAGATTATTTCACTCATTTCATAATCATATTAAAATATGATAAATGAAAGGTAGGATGACAGGAATCCCTGCACTATGCTTTATTTGATTTCAAATTGTTTCACTACTGGTATTTCTACTGTCTTATAATTTTCATTTGAACCAAATGTCCTCTTTCCCACTTGCCAGTTTCATTCAAAGCAGTTTTCAAATACAAAATGGCCAGAATGATAGAGGTAAGCTCTACTTCAATTAGTTTTGTGACATGTTCTCAAGACATCAGAAAGCAATGATGGGAATTAGTGTTCAGCAGAAATGGAGGTCAACAAACTAAAAGCACTTGAACTTCCACTTAGCCGATTTTCTAGATGAAGTCAGTAAGCCTCATTCAAAGCCTGAAGAAATCAATAACAGATACACTGACACTGTGATTTATGTTTGCATTTCCGTTCAAGCTTGAGTCCAAATTCTCAGACATGTAATTTGGTGAGCTTTGAAGAGTCACACAACACTTGAAGACTTGAAAAAAGTATTCAAGAGTTGCGGGACAAGCCAGACTCCTTTCACAACTGCCTCTCCAGCCTGACCAGGTGTGTGCAAAGCCGCCTCTGTGGAAAGTCAAGGAGACCAGCTCAGTAACTGTGCTTTTCAGATGCAACTCTCAGTTTTGAAGATTCATTTAAGGCATTTTGGACGGATAAATACATCCTCCATCCTCACTAACTGGAATTACAGGGGGGGCTGAGTGCTGCTTTAGAGGGCAAACTGGGCTTCGTGTTTGACGCAGAGCCAACACCCACTCCCTTCCCTTTAGCGAGGTAGCAATGTGGGTTAGAGAACTGGTCCCCTTCACTGCCTACCTTGTGAAGCATCATTCCAGCCTGGCTTTTGTGATAAATGCTTCATTTAAAATGGTTTAAGGGCCAACTACACTGAAGCAATCTTTCCAAAGCATAAGATGCTGATATTATTAAGTAAGGATTCAGTAGCCTGTGGCACTACTCTGCAAAAACTGCAAATTAAAAAGGCAGATCCCACATTTATGCAGACAGTATAATATTTTCTGAAAACACATTCTTTGATCACTTTAGTCAAAGAATCAGCCATGCCAGGGTGTAAACGAACCCACGTTTCCCTTTTTCTTTTATGCTTCATGAAGTATGAGGCCAGGTGCCTGTATACTGCTTTACCTCCTCTCCCCCATCCCTGAAGTGCTTGTTTTGCTTTTGCTATCTTTCTCTTAATATTTGTACAAGGCTGACAATTAATAATTTTGTAATCAGGGAGTAAAAAGCAGAGAATCTGAAAACTCCAAACCAATCTCTCATTTGTATTTGAAGAGTTGGACAACAAAAAGAAAAAAAAAAAAAAAAGCTATTACCATCATGGATTAAAAAACCATCTTAAACATACAACCAATTGACCAACTCTCAAAATGTCAAATTCACAGATTATGATGAATAACCCTGTGATATTGATACAATTACCTAAAATTAACACTTAGCTACAGTTACTGATTAACGAATTATAATGAAGTATAGGAAGATTATATAATTGTAATCAGATGATATAAATAATTGTGGATACATGAGTAAAAAGAGTGGTGAAAATCTAAAGCCACCACTTAACAATGTATTTGCCTGTAGATGTCTCAACCAGTTTACAACTTGAGCAATTATTATATTCTTAATCAAGATTAAATTTCCATAAAGCCCAACTGAAATGAAGTCAGTGCTCTACCTACGACCTGTTGGCCATACAACAAAAAACGTCCAAGTTGTTCTCTGAATATGCACAGATCCAATTAAGTACTGAGGAATCAAAGTGATCTTTACGACCCAGATTTTCAGGTAGGATAACTTTTTTTTCACATGAGTAAACAATACAACAATTTCATGACCACTAACTTATACACATATTGATGATACATTAGAGGAAAACATATGCAAACATGTCATATAGGGGAGTAATACATATACATCACACAAGTATTCAGCTCAGTACCCAAAATAGACTGCTCCATGAAGAAGAGGATAGCATGGTATGTACAGACACATTAGGAAAGGCCTCAACAATTCTGTGTGGCTTAAAGACATTCAGCAGAAATTGATGTGCTTTGAATTTCTAATTGCTTAGATCTATGAATGATTTTTTTTATTCTGCAGCAGCTGTTCTCCCTCATTAAGTATATACATTATTTGCAGCTAGATAAAGCATTGGACATTAATTATTGATATTAATTATCTTATTGCCATGCATTTTAGGATTACAGTGTCTAGCTGGAAAAGGCAGGGAGGGTTACAGAATGGAGTTATAACATCAGACAGCAAGGCTCAAAACCAACAGGCAATCATCATAACTGTGTATTATGCAATTCTAAAATCAAATTACAAAAGATAAAAGTCATAATATTATGCAATTTTGTGTGACATAATTCAGAAAGGACCAGAATCTACAAAACAATGTATTTGCCTCTCTTTTTGAGCCAAGCAAGTTAAAGGATCATGAACACAGAAGGTACAAAACCAGACAAATCAGACGCAGTGGCCACATGAAACACTTGGGATCAGGTGAATAAAAGACAGAATCACATACCCATTTTTCCACATCAACTAGCTGTAGAAAGAAAAGGCAAGAAATGAGTAAATCTCCTCTTTTAATACAGAATTTCAGAGAATAATCTAAAGTTAATATTTCACATTTTAGAAAGTTCAGTCCTAAGAAGCCATTTTCTTGGCATTTTCTATTTAGAAATACCTCACCCTTTCTCATTTTATAAGAAGCATTTCAATCTCTGGAAACCTCAGAATAACTATCTAAATATCAACATAAATAAACAACAAATGAAGACTAATGCCAAATTAGTTTCATAGTTCCATTAGCACCAACCAACATTAGACAAAGTCACACAGAAAACCTCTCTCATCTCTCTCACACATCTCTCTCTCTGTCATAAAGCTCTCCTACAAGTAAATATTTTTCATTTGAAAAGTTTTAGTGGCTGTTGGTCAAGGGTTTTCTTTTTACTGAATGCTAAAAGTAAGAAATTGAAAACTAGGGGATAGCTCTCAAACCCAGCTCCTACTACCTGCAGCACAAGAGAATACCTTGCATAAGAATAGAGGAGAACAGAGCTCCAAAATGTAATTCCCCATCCTTGGTGGAATGATAAAGAATCAGTCCAAAAGCTTAAGCTTTAATGTTAGCAACATAGAGAAACTCTCTAAGGAGTCTTTGGTCAATCCCATTCTATCAGGAAGCATAAAAGGCATCTACCAGAACACATTCCTGTTATTTAAAAAGTTAATACGGCATTAGCTAATAAAAAGTTATTTGGCACCAATGCTATTTCACCTGACCAGATTTGCCTTTAAACTTAACAATGAAAACACTGCAGCTTATCAAGTCCTTTTTTTCTTTTTCCTGCAGGTAAAGTGATGCTTTATTAGCAGACACCAATTTGGTTCTTCCTAAAAAAGGATTTTGTGTTTTAAAATAAATGCAATGTAAGAATGAAAGGATGTAAAAAGACAAAAAAATGTTAGAAAAGTAGGCAATGATTTGAAGCCAAAGGTAAACAACACAACTATGATGTCTTATAAAAAGAAACAAGTTCGAATCATGTGCAAGTCCTTCATTTATTAGCTTGATTTTGATACATCTTTTGTTTTGCTAAAATTGCTTCTGCATTAATAATGCAGTGCAAATAAGTTGACTGTGTGTTGATGCTAAAAAGAGCTCATTTAGTTCATTGCCTTGCTTTGAGACATTCTCTTGCTGTTCCGAAATTCAAGTGAACTGGGCAGACAGAATTGGCTTTGGGGGAAAAAAAAAAAAACACCCTCAATGTACATTATCACATAATCAATTGCTTTGCAATTGCTGAGATGTCTGTCTAGTTTAAGGTATTTTAAAAGGACAGTATCTATTTCCACAAGTCAGATTGGCCAAGTTTTTATAATTGCAAACATTAAATCTGTATTCATGTAACCATCTTTAAACAGACTCACAGACTCACTTACTAAATCTTGACATGAAGTAAGCTCAGAGGACTGCACTACTAATACAATATTACTTACCAAGCTGACAAGCAAGCAACATAAACCTGTGAAATCAGCCTACCTATGTCTGTCTTCTTTCAATCCACTTTAATAGCATACAAAAAGCTAGGGAACTTTACTCCACACACAATAGGAGAATCTTTCTCAGCTGGATATGGCTAATCCCACACTCTACAATTACTCAGGAGAACTGCAACAGATGCACTATCATGATCCACAGACAAGAGTGTAACCTGAAGCAACACATTCCAGTTGGTGCATGGTGCATTCTCCTCTAGGCTTATACTCATTTATTTATTTACTTATTTTTAACAGAAACAGGGAAATCTTATTTGGGGAAGAAAAATAAAATAATACCACCCTCAGATTTCTTTTCCCACCCCCGTTTCCTCAGTGGAGAAATCGAGAATATACAACAAAACCTCTAAAACTCTTTAACTACCAAAATAAGCAGGATGACAATAATTACAGCTGAACTCTAGAATAACAAAGCATACATGTCTGCAAGACAAAAATTCCCCCAGAGATTCTAAATTTAATAGATTTTTTTTTCCTGTGTGACCCTTTAGTACCTCCATTTCCTGCTTTCAAGATTCAACAAGGTAATTGATGAGGTACCTTCTCTTCTAATCCAGAAGGCTCTTAAGTCATAGAAGATTTCTGTCTTCAAAATACTCCAAGAGCTGTACTTCTGTGTCTACCTGTTTTATTTCCTTCACTGCCTGTTATCTTTTTCAGCAAATTTAACCAGTAAGAAATAAATGAACTTCTCTTTCCTACAAAGTCAGTCTTTATTGCATTTCTGATCCTGAAAAGAGCACTTAGTGTAGGCTAGAGATCCAGTGCTCATGGTAAGGCTATGAAGAGGCCTGCCATCTTCCACAAAAATAGGAAACTTTGGGGGAACGATAAAAATGCTTGTGCCATACTCACACAAATGTTCCAAATAGGGCACACTCAAAAGAAGGCCCTGTGTTCCAGGCTAGAGTATTAAGTTGCTACAGATCTGTGGTTTGGAATAGGCAATGATGATTTTATTCCCATTCTTTCCTTTCCCTGAGATTTTTGACATCCAGAATGCAGAAACACTGTTCCTGCACTTCTTGAATTGTTCCAGTACTTTGATTTGATCAAAGCTCAGGTGATCAAAGCCAAGTCTTGTTCTTTTTTGCTCGTTCTTTCAGCTTACCTGAAATGGTCTGATGCTATATAAGATATAAATATCTGACCCTAAATAATATGCATGAAGAGAAGATAATGGCAGGGTTTTTTTTAATCTGTAAAAGTTGGGCACTTTTCATAAAGCTTTCCAGTGATGATTGGTTTGTCCAATGCATGATGCAAAGCTGCATGAAATGCTTTGATCTTCACTTATTTTTCTCCTTTCTTTTCAGTAAGGAGCACTGGGGATATGCATATTCCAAGCTGAGAGGGGCAAACATCAATAAGGACACATGGGCATTGGCTGCTGAAACTAACAGCTATACTGCTTGTCAGGACACACCACTGCCTGATGAAGCCATGTCCAAAGAATATCTGAAGAAATCATCACTACAATGCTTCACTATTTTGGTGGGTTACGCCTAGCACCTGCAGACAGCACTTAAACTAAGGAAAACACTCCTAACTACAGAAATACGACTCTATGGCAAGGATATGTACTCCAAAGCTTGATTAAAGAATAATTCTTGCCTTATTGGACCTATAGCTTGTCAAAAGAGTAAACATTTTGATCAGTCCTAGGAATTGAGAAAAGTCAGTATCTTTGGTTAATTTATGGTCTTGTAAGATGTGTGAATTCTGCTAGGAAATATCTGGCCCATAATATTTATGATAAGTACTGTCAGCTTTTTAATAATTACACTACTGTACTGTAAATTTGAGAACTCAAATTATCAGGAGCCTATTCAGCTTCCAGTAGTAAGATTTTTTTTTTTAAGGAAGCACCTTGATAAATTTGAGTTATTCATTAACACACAGAAGACTTATTAAAAGAAACAGGGATGCTTACTCTCTCCATTTTCATGAGGGATGAAATTACTCCTACTCATATCCCCCCCATGCTGAGAATATGAAAAGCTGCACGCTTTCTGCATCATCTTGTTGCTTACTAATACCAGGTAATTAATGGAGCCAGAGCTCCACAGGTGGAGGTGGGAGGATGATGTGAATACTCCAAAACCCACCAGCTACAGTTACATTCCTGTCCCAGTTTGCCTCCATAGCTTTCCTGCAGCACAGGAAACCTATTCAGCTCTGTGGAGAAAACCTGCAAATTTTCCTTATCTCTTAAACACAATCAGAAGAACACACAAAGCACTAGCCCGTGATGGCTCCTTCCGTCACGACCCTTTGCATCAGGAAGGAAAGCTGCATTTTTCTGCTTGAGCAAAGGTTCTCCCTTACATAAAATCAGACAATAGTTTGCTGCTCAGTGGCACGGAAAACAGGTTTTATTAAAACAAGGCACCAGCAGAAGTGATTAATTGGCCATGACTGGATGATTAGATGGGAGTTAATAAGCTCATGATGCAATTGAGCTGCAAGTCTACCTTCACTGCTGGCTATCCACAGAAAACAGCTTCCTGAAAAATGAAGTTGTCAAGGATTGGAGAGTGTGAAATTAAAATTCTTCATGTTAAAGAAACAGTTTTGTCTCAAATGCATGCATAATGTGTGCAAGCTGATGTTTACATTCTGTTAATGACGTTTGGCATGGATTTATGAATGCACATATTTGAAAAACTCTTAGCATTAATGCCAATATTTTAGCACACTGTAACTAAAATTTTCTACTAAAAGTTAATGGACATAGTAATTTTGTTTTCTTTTTTTTTTCTCCTGGAATGAGTGGTTTTTTTTTTTTTCATGGGGGGAGTCTTTTTTTGTGCTTTTCTACATATAATGTTAGTCAGGTCTGATAAAAAGGAGACACCGTGACATGTAAGCAAAACAAGGATATTCTGGAATCTAATGTTACTATTACAAAGTAAAGCAAACTTGGTCTTTAAGCGTCAGTAATTATCCAGTATACTGATCATTCAGTTTTGTTCATAAATTTAAATCTTTGTTTAATAACAACAATCAGACAACAATGTATGAAAAAAGGTCAGTCTTGTAGGTGTAGAGAAGTATGGATCAGAGCAAAAATAAAAGCATAAACAAAGAAAACAAAACAAAACCAAAGGGAAATGGATAAAAAAGTTAATCCAATGCAAAAGAAACAGACGTATGTCTTTCACTTCTGTGCCCTCTAATATGTGTCATTTCAGTGTCAGATGTATGTTAGAAAGATTATAATAATCAGTGCATACTAAAAATCTGCTAAACTATGCATAGGGGCAACAGAAGCTGTTTATACCAAGCTGCAGGAGAAACTGAACTTTTAGCTAAGCATTTATACACTGACAGACTTATAGAAAGGGAATTTTGTTTATCACTTCTTTTAACCATCCCCTTCCTGGCGTCATTTTCGGGAAGCTTCTTCCAAGGAAAAATCCACTCAGAATTAAGGCAGAAAAGGGCTGAAAGCCTTCTTCATTAAATCCAGCTAAATCTATAAGAAAATATTATTATGAAACTAAAATTGATAACTGCTTTAAATACACTGAGGAGAAGCAATCAATGCCAGGGAAAAGAAAAAAATAAGTGAAGAAAAGTAAAAGTAAAAGTAAAATGAGAGAGAGAAAGAAATGCTTTCCTGATCATTGTAGCATATAATGGAGAATTTTGCTGTTTCACTGCTAGAAGGAATCAAGCAGAAATGATCACCATTTTATCGTGAATAGCACCAAGTCAGTTTATTACATTAATCCCTTGTTTGAGCTATTAAACATCCCAAAGGGATCTATGTGATAAGTTGTTATTTTGTCTGCTGTTCACAGGATTATCCTGGCTTGGTATAAAGACCACCTATGAAAATTAATGGGATTTTGCCAGAGAAAAAAAAATGGTAATGGCACTAGGATTTCAAGGAGAAATATGAGAAGATCTATCACATGTATTCTTTTCCCTCTCAACCTGCACCACTGTATTTATGAGTTTAGAGTAGGCAAGTTGAGTAGGTGCAGAGATCTGAGCTGCAGAGAAAAAGGCTGAAGAGCATATATACAGCTGAAGTGCAGCAAGTCTCTGTTTTAATAGTTCTTTAATAATGTGCTATTTTCGATTGCACAGCTTTTTCCAGTATTTCTCAGGGATTCATGAAAAATACTAGAGTCTCATATTCCCTACAGCTATAGCATATGTTTCCTATAGAGTATTCTCTCAATGGTGAAACACTATGGAAAGTCTATGTAATATGAAATCTGGATACAGAAAATGTAGCAATATCCAAGTCCAAGTCAAATGACTGGATTATTTGGACATATTTCAGACAATGAATGCAACCCAAATATTCAAAGAAAATGTCAGTACTTTGCCGTATGGTAATGCAGCATGTGGTATGGTATGATCAATTAATAGGTCTTTTATTCCACTGCTCTGAAACAATGAGTTTTTTTTTCTATCAGCACTAAATTCTGCAAGCTTGCTGCATGACATATTCCTCCCAAACTAGCAAAACCATCAAGAAATATTTCCCTTAACATACCAAATTTGACTGAGACCACAGACCGTTCAACATGTTCAAAGATCAGCATAAATTATTTGAAGATAAAATACTCAACTACGTAACACTTCACAAAGATTTAGTGAATCACTAAAGCAATTCAGGGACAAGGCTACATCTGCTCTGAAGGATTTGCAATAAAAAAAAAAATGTATCCTAACATATATTCAGACGATTTCATCGCATCTGTGTAAAAAATCCAAATATTACTTTTGCAATTTTCAAGTATACAAAACACTCCATTTACAAATGTAGAAGGAAAGAAAAAAAAACAGTCCATTCATTGTGGATTAACTGAATTTACCTCAAATTTACCCTGAAAAACTTGAGGAGTAGAATTTTAAGCACTGTTCCTAGAGCAACTACAAAACATTCATCTCTCATCCAATATAATTCATATACTCCTCGGACTTGGAAAACACGGTCTGCTAAACATGCAGAGTTGTCAGCCCCAATTGCAAACTGGACATAGAAAGGACTCTTTGCATCCATGGGTTCACTACAGAAAGGCAATGGTGGCCTTTTCCCCAACTAGAGGCTAATGCTGGCTGCTTCACACACTCCTTGGAAAGAGAAAGCTGTAAACTCACTCACATGTCCTACCTTTCAAATGAAGGCCTTGTTGCATCTAAAGATGGCATTTGTGAAAGAAGAGAGAATAAGAAACCTCTTCTGAAATTCCTTGGAGCAGCCACAGGCTTTGTCCATTGTTGGCCGTATGACAGTTTGCACAAACACACATGCTGTGCTGGAGAAGCCAACTCTTGACAAGCTCCCAAACAACCACCACCTGAAAATGCAGTTTAACTAAAGAGAACCAATAGCCCCTAATTGAAATCTAAATGACCTATACATTAAGTTATGCTAATTTACTACATTAAATGATAGCCACCATGAAAAAACTGCAGAAAAAGAGGATTTCCAGATTTCTTCCTCTTTCTGCTCTGTATGTACAAGTAGCTTCTGTGACTCATCCTTTCTTTTTTCTTGAAAAACATTTTTATTTAAGTGTCGTGTATATTTATCACTAGACTGCCTGCTACCAACAGCTGCCCCTTGAGTGCTGTGCTGCACGCTCCACACCGTGGGGACTATCTGACAAAACAGGCATTGCCTACAAAAATCACATCAAGAGCAAGAGCGCAGGTCTTCGCAACCTAAATGAATTAGGTCTGAAGCACAGCGAGGTGCCATTCACATTTAGTAAGTCCACGAAGAGCCATTTCTAAGGAGATTTGTGGAGGAGAAGGGGAGCTGCTGGCGGCAGCGCGCTGCAGCTCCTCAGGAGCACCACAGAGCAACGTCCCTTCCTCCCCTCTGCCCCCTGGCCAGCAGGCGGCTCGCACCTCCCTGCCTCCTGACGCACCAGGCCCTAGCACAGAGACCAACAGCTCTCTTTGCCCTCATTCCTCCCATAAGCTGTTCTTTTTCATTTATTTTATGTGTCAAAATTTGTTTTTTCTTCTTTATCTTTACAAACTCTCCTCCTCTTCACCCACTGCTGAGTGTGTTCAGTTTCCTCTGGCTGAGGCCATCAGGTGCTTCCATTCATTTGGAGGATAAGCACAGGCCAAAGCGTCTGAATCACCCGTTCTAAAAGGTGCTGCTCCACGGGCGGCGTGTGGGAAGCAGCTGTCGCTGCTTTCCTTCTCCTTACCAACTCAGCAGTTGTTTATACCCACGTAAGCAAATTAGGATAAAAATGGCAATTCTCTATGATGAGAGAGGAAAAAAAAAAAAAAAAAAAATGCCCTGGATTTGGAATAATACAAATCTTGTACTACAGCACTACAGTAGTACTGGCATAGCTTGCCAACTTTGCACACTTTTATCACTTTTATTGAAACAAAAAGTTAAGTGTGTCTCTATCACTATCTTCCAAAACAGAAACCATACACCATCTCTGTAAAAGAGCAAAAGACTATAAGAGCTTTAAGGAATACTTGGACATAAAAAATACATCATTTTTTCACCGACAAATAGTTGTTAGCTCTGAGACAAGACATTTTTGCTGGAGCTGTCATTTTTGCTAAGATACTGCAGATTCCTTTGGTGAGGTAGGTAGCATCGGTTCAGACTTGGTACTGACACAGGAAGGGACAGATACAAGTGTGCAGGTAAATCTTCATGCCTGTACTATCTAATTCGAACTGTTCGGCAATTGGTGCCAGGAGATAATGCAAATGTATCACCAACTTTGACATACCACACAAGCAATATGGAAATGAACCCTGATCCTTCCCAAACTCAGTGCCTCCCAGTTTCCTATTCAGGTTAGGACTTCAGACTGTTCACTCTCTCCTCCCTAGCTATCCTTCTTTGTGTCTTTCAAATGCTACACATGTATTTGCTCTTCAGATCTTATCCCTCCAGGGGATACAATTCATATGCAGACTTGAACAAGCGCACTCATGCGTTTACAGCATCACCATCATGAAAAAAAAAAACCCAAGGTGCTCAACGCTGCAAGAGAAGAGGAGTTAGAAGGCAAACCACGTTAAGAAAACCCTGAGGAGTGACTTCGGAGATGAGCTTTCCTAAACCACTACAAAAGGTGCAGAACATCCTGGCGGATGAGCAGAGGATGCGTTTGCCCCGCCGCAATCTTCCCACTGCAGCTCCCCTGACACCCTGCAGAGCTCCCTGCCAGCAGAATATTTCCTTCGTACTCAGCACCACAGCCTCCATCAACATTTTGCATGCTTCCAGCCTATACAGCCCTACTGCATAACTCCTGCACTGATAACATACTGCATCAGCCATCGCAATGTCCCTTACGCCAGCTATTATAAAAGACGTTATGAGAAAAAGATCTCCAGTTCTGAAATTTTGCAACCACCTAGCCAGATATACCCGAAAACAACATCCCACCAAAAGCCACAGTAACAGAAATAAAAGTTTAAACAATTCTTTATGGATTTTTAGAGACATTTACTTAGTGGTAAAAACAATCTGTTAAAAATATATAATTATAATTTCAGTTCTTAATATAATTGTATAACTCAGCACAAATAAGTTATAATTCATTCAATGTAAGGTGTTGGCCTTCAGAAGTATTCAGCTTCCAGCTCCATGCACTCCAAAAGGAAAGGAAAATATTATGTTTGGGTATCACACCATCTAAGACCTTGCCTCAGCAGTAAGCTCAGCTGTGAGACTAATGCAAAGTTGTACTTCGTCCGTTTCAAAACCCTTTTTCTTAAACTTAAATGTTAAAGGCTTAAAAGTATCAATTTTTTGAGCTCTTGAAAGAGTTACTCTAATTATTACAAAAAAAAAAAGTTAAAGTTGTTACAGCAAAAACTAAAAGACAGTAAGGGTTAGAAGTCAGCTGTGAAACCTTAATTTCATTCACATATGTCATTGTATTATGACATAGCCTGCCATAACATCTCCATTTATTACCCTTTCCACATGAACTCTGCCTCATGCAGCATAGTGAGCAGATGGCAATCACTTACTGTTTTATTTCATCTCAATTCAGTGTGCAACCATTGTACTAAATATTGATAAAAAACCTATTCTAAAGCCTTGATGATTAAATGACATCCATTTTATGGTGTTCATTACTGTAATGTTCATTTCACAAGTATTAATTTAATTTTTACAGTACCTCAGATGCTATATCAATACACATAAGAATTTAAAAGCGTGGTGCCATTAAAATCAAAATATTCACAAACCACTGTGTTCTGTTTGAGATGCCTAATCCCTTATTTCTAACATCATTTTGCATTCTGTGCATAGCTCCCTTCAACTACAGCCACATCTCTGAGTTCTCAGCATGGGTAGAAATTAATCCTGCAGTGTCAAGACATACAAAACCAGGAAATACATAGTTAGATATAAATCATTGCTTAGTTTACTCACTGTAACTGCCTGGCTTGACTGAGCTGGTTTAAAAATTCAAGGCATTGATTCCTTTCAGAGGAATCCAGTAGCAATAAGAAAATTACGGATTTAATAGACCTTCTCAGTTTCATATAGGAATTCTGTAGCAAAAGTGAGAAATCCTTCAAGCACTTTCAGGCAGTATTTAAATTCTGGTCAGAGCTGGGGATTTTTTTTTTTTTTTTATCTTATATTTTGCCTGCAGTGACATTTTGTGCGTAACTTCCAACTCATTGCCACAAATGAACTGTGTGCTTCTAGGAGCAAACTTAACTGCAGCATTTCCAGTTTGTCTATGCTTCAACTTTGTAATGTTGAATGTGTTTTTATTTAAAAACACATTAAAAACAAACTGGAAACAACCCTTACAGAAATTCACAGGCAGTCTTTAATGAATGCCATCACTAGGTTCTCATCCTTTATGATAACCAGCTGCAGTGTGTAAGAGGGTAATACCTATAGAATTCACTGTAAAAACACGGAGAAACAAAAAATCCCCTAATATCTAATCCAAGCTAAAAGCCTCGTACCACACCTTGGACTCCCTTTCCCAGTATCTTTGCCACTATTTATCAGATGTCCTCACAGTCTAACAAGAGTTAGATCAATCTACCAGTTCCTCCACAGCACTTGTTTGCAGTCACTGACTTTTTGTCCAGCTCTTCTCAATTTCCTTCCAAGAGTCTGGAATCTGAACCAGTCCCTGTTTGAATCCCTGTGTGTAGTCCCTGTTCGGAGCTCTGCTAAGATGCAATTTCAGGGAAAATCTTGGTCCCCCTTTTCTTAACATACAGCTTTGCCATTCTGCCTTGGTGGAAGGTTGAAGCAGATCCAGTTCTTCCTATGTTCAGGCACACTACAGCACTGCCCAGGTGTTTCACTGAGATCACTTTGGACATCATCCTTCTGCTTTGAGGATCAGATTCCAACTTCAGATGGGTTTGTGGAACACAAACAAAAATCAAACAAAATCTGCTTCAGGCCTGAATTGCTTTAATTGCGAGAATGGCAGAGGTACAACCCATCTGACACAGAGGCCATCTGGGAAACTGCAGCACATTCATTTAGTAGGAAATCTTGAGCTTATATTTGCTCTTCACTGAGCTTAGGTGAATATGTATATGGCTGTATATGGGTTTTGTTTTGGTTTTGTTTGTTTGTTTTTTAAGAATGTAACTCGCCTACATGTATTACTCAGAAGCTGGTCCTGCGACTAACACTTTGGTTTCACATCTTCATTGCCATTCTGGAGGACAAGACGGAGTCTGTCCTCAGTGTGTCTGAGCATGACACCAAATTGAGGAGAGGACATCAACCAGCCAAGGAAATGAACCAAAGAAACATCACGAAGTTCCACACAGGCAAATAGCTCTGAGACATCTGAGAGAGAATGAGCTTTGCTATAGCACAGCCTGAGCAATGACTGGCTAGCAAGCAGATTTGCAAGTAAGAAACTGGGGGTTCTGTTTACCAGGTCAAACATCAGCCAGCAGGATAGCCTTGCAGCAATGAATGCCAGCTGAGCAGACAGAGTGTGGCCAGCAGGTTAAAGGAAATGATTGCTGCCCTCTGTTTTGCACTTACTTCCAAACATAGGAAAAATCTATTATCTCCATGGCATGCAGTAGCAGAAAAGCACAGATGCTGTGCAAATATTGGAGGAAAAAAAAAAAGCATATACAAAAGCTTACAATAGGATATAGGGCAAATAAGATCAATTTGCAGAAAAGTAGCAGAGGATCTAACTCTGTATTTTATTTTGTCCGTTGTTAAATGTAAACACATTTCCAGCATCTGAGGGCAAATGGAAGCCAATTCTTCTATGCAATTAACTCTAGGAAAACAACCAGCAAAACTGACTGCAAGCTTACTCAAGTTTTTTTCATTTAAAAGGTAAAGAACAAATGCAGTTTTATTTGCTCAAAATCATCCTAGTGTAAAATGACAAATGCTAGAGATCTCTACACCATCTAACTTATTCTATGCACAGCCTACATTTTCATCCAAAGTACATCCATAATTCTGTACACTCATACACATGTGCTTTCTTGCTACAGATGACAAGCAAACAGATTCTTATTTATTCCAGTATTCCTTCTAAAAAGTTATCAAAAAAGCTGACATTTGATGCAAAAGGCCACAGAAGCAGCTGCAAGAAACCTCTCTGATCCCATATATAATAAATAAAAAATACAGGCATACATAGTACTGAGCAGAAGAAAGCCCACAGGAGCAGACAGAAGTCCCAGAAACTGCTGCCATAACAGACCTCTCCTCCTTGGCATGTTTCTCATGAAAGTACAATAATAAAGCCAGGGGCACTCCTTCCTCTTCTAGTAGACCCAACTGAAAAGAATACTTTAACAGCAGCTGATACAATTAAGCTTCTGTAAAAGAAGTCACTTGAATGAAAATATTTAGTTAAAAACATTCATCTGCATGGAACATAACAACACATACCATACTGGCAGGTGGAAGTGCGTTACAGACCCTCAGTGTTCATATATAACATATTTAGAGTGGGATATGGCATTTAACATACAAACAGGAGGCTCCAAAATTCAATAGCCTTGTTTAAGAGAATTATTAAGGAAGATTATGAGACGTCACAAGACAAAAAAAAAGAATAGCTTATATCATGCTCTGCTGCTGGATATATTTTCACAATATATCCCAAGCAAAGCACACTGCAGCTTAATTGAATCATAAGCTTTTAGTGATCTCAAAAGAAAAGCAGTTTGTTTTTTTTTCCTGCTAGCCAAAAAAGGATACATGACTTTTAGAATTATCTTCAGATTTTTTTTTTCTTATGGAATTTATTCCTTTTTTTTTTTGCATTTTTCTTTTCTGTGGATGAACTAAAAGAACCACATGCATATAACACTGAAGTCACTGTAAGTAATGAAGCAGGAAGACATACTGATAGGATATCTATAGGATTCCGGAAGATAATTACTGAATGAGAGATACACTGTGAAAACACAGAGATCCTATATCTGTCTCTACCACAGAGGTTCTGAATGATCTGTCAGGTCAGTGAGATCAAATCGTTCTCCAGAAATTACCAAATTACCTAATTCTCCTTCCTTTTTTTTTTTTTTTTTTTCCCTTTTTCTCTCCTTTGGTACCAAGTTGGTATCTAGAATCTGACTTGCAGAATTTAAAAGCACTGAAAGCTATGGGTGAAGCAGAGAGATCCCTGCTTGCAGCATCTAAAAATCTCTGAAGTGAAAAATCTTGTTCAAGGGGAGATTAACTCCCCTAATATTTGAATACCTGAATTTTCCTCTGTCTATAATTAGGTAAAGAACTGTTCACTTATCCCAAAGCGGTGTTACGAAAACAAATTCATAAATACTTTTGCAGCATTTCAAGTGTTAAAGCACTTGCATAATCACATCTGTCCAAGCTCCATGTTATTGCTCATCAGTGCAAGTGTTAAAATAGAGCATGTCCACAGAAACAAAAAGGTGATTTTAGGAAATACAATTAGCTTGTAATCTGAGCAGGCTAAAGAATTGTCACTGCTCTGCTGATGAACAGTAACTCAGCCATTTGTAGCATCTGTTTTTCAGACTGAGTTGTAATGAGCCAAGAAAAGCCCTTGAGAAGTCAGTCTGAATGACATTATACAGAGAAGCCATGAAAGAAGGAGGGAATGGTACAAAATAAACAGAGCATAAAGTAACTACCAAGTGCCTCAAGCAAGAACAAAACTTTACCAAACGGGTACTGCTCTACACACATTCTTTCTTAAGAATTTATACTCATTTCCAGTCTTGCTTTTGATACTGGCAGATAGGTAATTCAGGACAGGAAGGGATGCTCAATTGGATGGACCAGTAACTTAAAAAATATGGAAATTCTCCTTTGGGGATTCTTACTGTGAAAAAAAATAGATATTTATTACAAAGGTAATCTTGCATTTTTAATACAGACTAATTAAGAATTAAAACGAAATCCTAGTAGGGCACTGAAGTAATCTTTCTTAAACACAAGGGGTTTTTTATTTATTTTTTTCTTTCTACGCAATTCAGCAAGAGATTTTGTTTCCTCACTACCTTATTGCAGACTTACCTATTATCTATTAAATAAACACAGTTTGCAAGAGGTTATACACAATAAAAAATAGAAAGAAAAAAAAGGAAAGAAACAGGAAAATCACTGATGCCTAAATGACTTATAATGTACAGAAAAGTAATTGACAATTGAGAAGACCTCCCTTTATAGGATTTTCTCCATTAGAAATTGAATTCATATTGAATCCAGTTTACAATAAAAATCTCTGTAGTAATGGCTATACTTTCTTCTCCTAAATGAAAAAAACGGTATTAATGTAAGTAAAAAATTGGCACTGCTCCTTGAAATTATAGTGTTTCAGATGTATATACAAAATTACATCTTCTTATGAGAAGAACTTCACAGGGAAAGGGAAACGGAAAGGGAAAGGGAAATAAAGAAAAAACTTAGGAGTACTTGCTTCTTAAGTTCTCTTTTAGCCCTTCTGACAGGATGGATAATTTAATCTTTTTTCACTCTTCTAAGTGTGCCCTTGCTCTGCCTTACAGTACCACTCAATGTTCATCCCCATATGGTTTCTCTTGTTGTTGGGTGATGTTCCAACAACTTAGGAAGAAACAACTCTTGGGAAGAAACACTCTTAACTGTCACTGCACATCCTTGGTTTTGGGCTACGACTTTTGACATTATGCCTGTGCTCATGAATGTACTTGGGATGTCGTTTCTTCCTGTGTATTTACTTGCTCTTAGTTTCAGTATTTGCAAAATAGGAAAAGAGAAGTCCCTATCTAAAAGCATGATCTCCTTGCTCTGATATCTCTTCTTCTCTCAGATGTGCATTTCATTCTCCTTTTGCTGCAGTTAGCCCTTTACCAAATTATCAGTGATAGCATACACTTTTGATCATGCATGGACTTCCCAAATGCTGTTTTCAGCCTCAGTGCAAGGCATTATATGGGACTGACTGCTACCTGTTCATTTAAAGCCTGCTTTCTCAGGGCATTCCCAGGGATAATAGAAGCATGCTTCTCCCCGTCAGCTTTCTTGCGTGAAATATTTATGGTTGACCCTGCTTCTGTTTCATCTGTGTAATTCCTATGCTTAGCAGTAAGCATCCCATATCACTCTTCCTCGCAGGGAGAGTTTACAGGGTTTGGGCTGGAGTGCAGCATTCGAATTAACTCTACAAAGTGTATATGCAACCCTAGGCTACATCACAGCATGGAATGAACTACACATCAGACAATATTACAATATTTTGGTTTATTTGCAAATAGCAGTTTGCTAGTGTCATAATTCATTCATCTTCCAATGTTAAAAATGTGTAATCTGTATTTTTCCCCACTACTCATTAATACTGCATCTCCATTTTTAAAATTGAATTGCTGGACACGTTAGTTCAGGCCCTACAGAACAATTTCATTATTCCCAAAGACAAACAGCATATATCCAAGTCATTTTCAAGATCTCTAACAATCAGACTTGATATAATGATGACATAAATCATCATAAACCTTAACTGTCCTAAAGAGGTGATCAAGCTTTATGTTTCACATTCTGAGAGATCAAATTAAATCTTTCTTGTAGCTCTATGCCAATCTGCAGCACATTCACAACTCTTGCCAACTTCAGTGAAAGCTGAAAATAGTTAGAATTTCTCAAGATTGAATCATTCCTGTAGTGGAGGAGGAACTAAAATTAAATGCAGAGAGTTCACTATGCTATAGCTTGTGCCAGTCACAGTCTGTGGTACCATGGAAAGAAATGTTGCATCATTCAAGGTGAAAAAGTGTAGTTTTAATGACTTACCCCTTCTGCCTTTTCTTCTGTGTTGGCCAGCATTTCCTGGAGGGCCCGAACAGACAGCGACTGTTCCAGCACGAAGGTGCAGATGGACAAGTCCGGGGGCACATTCTAGATGGGAAAAAATGCGAGATTCCATTAGTGGCAGATCTGCTGAACAGCATTTACTGATGCTTCAGCTTTCCCTCACTTTTGGTGAATTCCAAAGATCTTCTATATCCTCGAGGCTATGAAAGCCAGTCACACACTGTGCGAGGTTAAAGCACAGCCAGCCAGCACAAGTGGTTCTTACCCTCCATTAAGCGCTGGGGAGACTATCCCTGGAGTACCAGGTCCAGTCTGGGACACCAGTACAAGACAGACACCAACAAACTGGAGGCAGCTCAAGAAAGGGTCTGGAACACTTGAGGAAAGGCTGGAGGAGTTGGGCTTCATCTGCCTCATACACATAGAGGCTGAGGGGGATATTATGGTTGTCTTCAGCTACCTAACGGTGGCCACAGAGATGGCAGAGCCAAAGTCTTGGTAAAGATGCACAACAAAAGAACAAAAAGCAATGCACACAAGTAGTAGCAAAAAAAATCGCAATTAGATATCAGAGAAAAATTATTGCCTTGAGGGTGGTTAAATGCCAGAAGATCTTGTCCAAAGAAGCTATGAAAACTCCATCCTTGGGTGTTACTACAAACTCGACTGGAAAAGGCCCTGAGCAAGTTCACAGTTATCCTGCTCCAAGCGGTAGGATCAGATGTGCTCCCTGAGGTCCCTTCCAACCCAGATTTATCTACCAGTAAAGCCCCATCTTGCTGTTCAACAGGTATGAAAATAAGAAGCACCCCATGTTTCCATCTTTAGAAAGCTTTCAACCCATTTCCAGTAATGCACACAAATCACAATCTAGTCAGTAAAGGAAATTAATGGCAATCTAAAAAAGTAAAAATTGTGGAAATTCCAACACTAATTAGAACATAATAATTTTGGAGAGCTATTTTCTATATTTCCAAATATAAAAGATTTTTTAAAAAAATATTCCCCACTGATGGTTAATTCTGAAGATTTATTCCTTTTGGAAAATATATATATATATATTTCTGTTACATCAAGACAATAGCAGGTATCTTTTCATCTGCTATTTTGACTACCATTAACTTCTTTGTTAAGGCCTCAAGGCACCTTCTCAATCTTGCAGGGCAGTGTGCTTCACCATACTCTTAAGCTAAAAATACAGATTCTTACAATGATAAATATTTTACTACTTACGATTGATAAGATCACTGCGCTATTGAAAAGCTAATCATACAGACTATAATAAAAATCAATAATAAAGCTGAAACAGGTTTGTAAGAGCAATGTCTAAATTACAAAGTAACACAGGAAAATTAAACTGTATGCTAATGAAAGAATATGCAACTCCTACATGTATTTGCCTGCCTCCAAAACCTCATGAGGCCACATCTGGAGTATTGTGTCCAGTTCTGGGCCCCACAGTACAAGAGGGATGTGGAGCTGCTGGAGAGAGTCCAGCGCAGGGCCACAAGGATGATCAGGGGCCTGGAACATCTGCCCTATGAGGAGAGGCTGAGGGAGCTGGGCCTGTTCAGCCTGGAGAAGAGAAGGCTGAGAGGGGATCTGATCAGTGTCTATAAGTACCTCAAGGGAGGCAGTGAGGAGGATGGTGCTGGCCTCTTTTCAGTGGTGGCCACCGGCAGAACTAGAGGTAATCAACACAAACTGAAGCACCAAAAGTTCCAGAGGAACTTAAGGAAAAATTTCTTAACAGTGAGGGTGACAGAGCCCTGGAACAGGCTGCCCAGAGAGGTTGTGGAGGCTCCTTCTCTGGAGATCTTCAAAACCCGCCTGGACGCAGTCCTGTGCCACGTGCTCTAGGTGTCCCTGCGTGTGCAGGGGGTTGGACTAGATGATCTCTAGAGGTCCCTTCGAACCCTAAGCATTCTACGATTCTATGTTCTTTGTTCCTATCCTTTTCCTGCTAGCTGCATACTTTAGTAAAGGAATATTTTATTGAATATTAGAAAAGTTCTTTTATGCTGCAAATATTTTATTGCTAAAGGATGTTTATACAAATCTTACATATTTCCTCTTCCATGGCCTTCCATTAAACTGGAAAAGGTAACTACAAAGCCA